>JAJDFE020000216.1:0-51552 GCA_021527465.2 Geoglossum glabrum
CGGGGACACGGATCAACCGCGACAATTCCATAACGGGTTCAGACCAGCGCGTTGGGGGCTGGGACAGGAAGCACGCCGCGACCATTTGCGGGCCTTCCCACCACGTGCCGCACAGCCGGACGCCAGCGGGCGGACGGTGGCTGTAGTGGTGCGCCACGACCAGATCGGCCGCTTGATTCAGTTCCGGCCCTGCGGCTACACGGTACGTCATTATTCCCCCAGCGTATGGCTTGACACCATCGTCAAGTACCCGCTATACCCATCGTCGTCAACCCCAATCGGAGCGCACCTACATGAGCCTGACCATCACACTCGTGACCCCCCTCACCGACGACGACCGCCGCATTCTGACGGCCGTGCTCGGTATCGACCCCGGCCCGTCGCACCTGACGCTGACCGGCGGCACCAGCCCTTTGGCCCTTGCAACCGCTCAGGGGACGGCCACCTCGGCTGCGTCCGAGACCGAACCGGATGCTGGTGCTCCGGGCGATGGCACGGGCCTCGACGCTGACGGCCTTCCGTGGGACGACCAGATCCACTCGTCCAACAAGAAGAAGAACGCCGACGGTCGCTGGCAGCGCCGCCGTGGTGTGGCCGACTCGGTAGTTGAGGCCCGTGTGGCCGTGCTGCGCGCAGGCGGCGCGTCCCTGACCCAGACGGCTGAGGTGTTCGCTACGCCCGCCGGTGAGGTTCCCGCACCGCCCGCCCCCGTGGCCGAGGTGCCCGCACCACCGGCACCACCCGCGCCTACCGCTACGGCCACAGCGGGCGAGTGGGACGGCTCCCCCGGCTTCCTCAAGGTCATGAAGCTCATTACCGCCAAGAAACTGCCCGCCGAGCGCCTGAACGCCCTGCTGGCCGATGTCGGTCTGGCCCCGTCCACGACGGCGCTGCTCAAGGCCGACGCCGCCACCCGCGAGACGTTCGCGGCTATGCTGGACGCTGAGGGGTGAGCCACGCCGACCACTCCCCCCTGCCGCCGTCCGCCGCCGCCCGTTGGGTGCCGTGCGGACGGTCGGCCACCCTCGAGCCGCTGTTCCCGCAGGACGAGGACGACGAGTCGGCCCGTGAGGGCACGGCAGCTCACTGGTATCTATCTGAAACCCTCGTCGGCGCGCTTGTGCCGGTGGGGACCATGGCGCCCAACGGCCACCCCGTCACGGACGAGATGGTCGACGCCGTCGCACCGCTGGTGGCCGAGATCATGGCTGTCACAGGTGGAGGGTCGGTGTTCGTGTCGGGCGGCCTGCACGTCGAGTCGCGCGTCAATATGCCGAGCATTCACCCCGACAACTGGGGAACGCCGGACTGCTACTGGATCGACTTCGTTACGCACACGATCCACCTGTGGGACTTCAAGTTCGGCCACGGTTACGTCGACGCGTTCCGCAACTGGCAACTGGTCGACTACGCGCAGGGGATCGTGGAAACGCACGGCCTGACCGAGGGCATCTGGACGTTCTCGCACGTCATCTATCAACCCCGCAACTACGCCAGCGAGGGGCCGTTCCGCCGCTGGCTGTGCCCCGCCGCCACGCACGCCGCACTCGTGCCTATCCTGCGCGATGCGGCGGCCCGTGCCGTTGACCCGACGACGCCGGCCGTCACTGGCGACCACTGCCGATACTGCCGGGGGCGTCACGCATGCGAGGCGCTGCAACGCTCGGCCATGCTGGGCGTCGACGTGGCCTATGCGACCGCCCCGCTCGTCCTGCCGCCAGGTGCCGCCGGTCTGGAGTTGCGGGTCATCACCGCCGCTATGGCCCGTCTCAAGGCCCGTGCCGAAGGGCTTGAGGCGCAGGTGGCGTCGTTGGTCCGCTCGGGCACCGCCGGCACCGGCTGGACGCTTGAGCAGGGTTACGGCCGCGAGAAGTGGACGCAACCCGTCGAGGACGTCGTGGCCATGGGTGCCCTGCTGGGTGTCGATCTGGCCGCACCGCCCGCAGCCATCACCCCCGTACAGGCCCGCAAGTTGGGTGTTGACGCGGCGGTCATTGACGCCTACAGTACGAAACCCAAGGGCGAAATAAAGCTGGTTCCACAGTCGGACACGGCGGCCCTTCGGGCATTTACCTAGCTGCCACAGGAGCGAACCCAGATGGCTAAGGTCGAGTACATCCTGACCGCCGACGAAATCGAGGAAATTTACCGTCGGTGGATTTACGACGCCTCCCGCAACCCTAAGGGAGTCTCCGACGCTTCGCCAAAAGCCAACGCGGAATGTTTCATCCGCTATTTGAAGCAACTGCCCACCACCTAACGCAACCAACCGTAACCGCAGGTAAGCACACATGCCGACTCCGATCCTCACGCCCAACGGCCGCCTCGTCCAGGGCGATTTTTTCAAGCCGAACACGACCAACCAGCAGGGCGAACCGCTCGTCGTCAAGTCTGGGCCCAACAAGGGCCAGCCCCGTTCCGAGTATTTCGGCGCACTGGCCTTCCCCAAGTCCGACCCCAACAGCCAGACGCTGATCGCCGCGTTCGTTGCGCAGGCGGCCCTGAGCTACGCCGCTATGTTCCCCAACGGCCCGCAGCCCGCCAACGCGGCCAGCAACTGGGGCTGCAACCTGCCGAAGTTCTCATGGAAGATCATGGACGGCGACGGCTTGGACGACAACGGCAAGCCGAACGCCAGCAAACCCGGGTTCGCTGGCAACTGGGTTGTCAAGTTCTCGAGCGGGTTCGCCCCGCAGGTCTGGACGCGCGCCAAGAACCTGCCCGATGGCCACGCTGCCAAGGCGCTCAACCCCGACCCCGAAACGCTCGTCCAGTTGACCGCCGCCGACGCCGGCCTGTGCAAGCGTGGTTATTACTACCGCGTCAACGCCTCGATCGATGGCAACGGCCAGACACTGCCGAGCGGGTCGCCGGGGCTCTACACGAACTACAATCTGGTCGAGCTCGTCGCGTTTGGCGAAGAGATCATTAGCGGCCCGGTCGCGGCCGAAGTGTTCGGTGCGCCCGCAGGGTCCGCCGCCACCGTAGCCGCCCCGCCACCGAAGCCCACGGCTACGGTCGTGCCGCCCGAACCGGGGATGCCTGCCGATCTGGCCAAAACGGAAACGTGGCCCGTAGGCGTGTCCTACCAGAGCATGATTACCAACGGTTGGACGGCCGAGACGCTCGTCGCCCACGGGTATGCTACCCGCCCTTTGGCCGCGCCGGCAACACCTCCGGCCGCACCTGCGCCCGTTGCGGTGCCACCAGTTCCGAGCCCTGCCGTCTCACCCCCGGCGCCGACTGCATCCCCTTCTGAGGCACCCCCGCCGCCCCACGATGCGTACATCACGGCCGCAGTCGGTCCGCAGATGACCGCCAAGGCCAACGGGGTCACGTACCAGGCCATGATCGACAAGGGCTGGACGGACGCAACCCTCAAGGAACACGGCTACCTCGCGTAGCCTTGTCGGCCTGCGCGGGGGCGGTCCTCCTCCCTCAGCTACCCGCGCAGGTCGTTTCTCACCCCGCACTGGAGCACGCTATGGCCCTTGCACACGCAAGAGTGACGGTTACCCTTGAGATCAAAGTCAATGGGACTTGGGGTAACGATTGCCTTCTCGACCAGATCCACAAGCAGGCTTCCACCGAGGCGCTCAACTTCCTGACACGTGAGCTTAAGGGCGCGGCCAAGATCATCGGCAAGCCGAAGGTCGAGGCCATCATAACCGAGGCTCGGCCATGACGTATTGCGCCTGCATGGACGGACCGAACGACCCCGACGGCAATTGCCCGCACTGCCAAGGCTCCGGCACCTGGCCGTACCCGCCCCGCTCTGACCGTTTCTACTACCTGGCCAGCCCCTACAGCCACCCGTCGGCGCTGGTGCGGGCGCAACGGGCCATCGACGTCAACCGCTACGCCGGCGACCTAATGGAAGCTGGGCTGTACGTCTACGCCCCGATCTGGGCCACGCATCAGCACGCGGTGGACCGCGCTATGCCGACAGATCATGTCTGGTGGCTCGGGTTCAACAAGGCGTTCCTCGACACCTCGGCCGGGGTTATCGTGTGCGCGATCGACGGGTGGGACACCAGCCGCGGCGTGGCGCAGGAGATCGAATACGCCCGGTCGGTGGGGTTGCCGCTTTGGATGGCGACCGAGCGGTTCGGCGGTGGCCTCAGCGTGGTGGAGTGGCGGACGTGAGAATCGGGCGGGGTGAGTTTCTACAGGGCGATTGCCTTGAGCTTATGCAGGGCATTCCGTCGGGGTCGGTCGACATGGTCCTGTGCGACCTCCCTTACGGGACGACTGCGTGCTCGTGGGACAGTGTCATCCCGTTCGATAAATTGTGGCGCGAGTACTGGCGAGTGTGTCGACCCGGTGCCGCCATCGTGCTCACGTCCGCTCAACCGTTCACGACGGCCCTAATTGGTTCTCAGATTAAGGACTTCCGATATTGCTGGTATTGGGTCAAGTCGGCGGTGACGGGCTTTGCCAACGCCAAAAAGCAACCCCTCCGTCACGTTGAGGACGTCTGCGTTTTCTACAAATCGTCTCCGACTTACAATCCACAGGGGCTGACCAAACACGGTAAGACGCGAAAGAACAGCGCGTCCCAAGGCGGCGACACATTACGCACGGACACCGCCGCAAGCGCAGGTAAAGGGGCGTTGCGGACGGCGGGGGCGGAATACGAGCAGGAGTTTACTAACTACCCTCGGCAGGTGTTGGAATTTGCCCGAGACGCCAGCAAAGTCCACCCGACCCAGAAGCCCGTGGCACTCTTTGAGTATCTCATAGCCACTTATACCAACGACGGCGACCTCGTGCTCGACAACACCGCTGGCAGCGGCACGACCGCAATCGCAGCAGAAAACATGTCATGCCGTTGGGTTTGCATTGAACGCGACCCCGACTATTACGCCGCCGCTGTCGCTCGCCTTTGGGACCACGTGTCGGCATGACCGAAACCCACGCCACGATTGACTGGGAAACGTACTCAACCGCCGGGCTATACCTGCGGGACGGCAAATACGTCTCGATGCACGGCAGCAACAAACCGTCCGACAAGGGCCTGAGCGGCGTCGGCTCGGCGGTCTACGCCCAGCACCCGACGACCGAGATCCTGACGCTGTCGTATCGCCTGCCGGGCGGGCCGCTGCGCCGCTGGCGCCCGGGCCTACCCGCCCCGACCGATCTGTTCGACTGGGTGCGCGCGGGCGGTCTGGTCGAGGCTCACAACGTCATGTTCGAGCGGCTGATCTGGCAATACGTGGCCACGCCCCGCCATGGCTTCCCGCCGGTCCAACCCAGCCAATGGCGCTGCAGCATGGCCAAGGCGCGCGTCAACGCGCTGCCGGGTGCGCTCGGTGACCTGACGGCCGTGCTGGCCACGCCGATCGTCAAGGACGCCGACGGCAAGCGACTGCTCGACAAGTTCTCGGTCCCGCGCAAGCCGACCAAGACCGACCCTCGCTTGCGCATCCGGCCCGAGGATGATCCCGCCGACGCCGAGCGCCTGTACGGGTACTGCGACGTCGACGTGCAGTCGGAGGAACTGGCCAGCGGTGCCATGCTGCCGATGACGCCGGCCGAGATCGAGTTTTGGCAGTGCGACCAGGAGATCAACCACCGCGGCGTCGGGGTCGACCTCGAGGGCGTGCGGGCGTGCATTGTCATTCTCGAGCAGGTGTTCGAGAAGTACACAGGCGAGTACGCGGACCTAACCGGCGGCCTGTCCCCGACCCAGCTTGAGGCGACCAAAGGTTGGCTGCTAGCGCACGGCGTCCACATGGCCAGCATGGACGAGGACGCGCTCGACGCTGCCCTGGCGACCGACACCCTGCCCGTTGACGTCCGCCGCGTGCTCGAGATCCGCCAGCTCACCGGGTCGGCCAGCGTCAAGAAGCTCTATAGCATGGAGCGCATGGCCACCGCCGAGGGTCGCCTGTGCAACCTGTACGCCCACCACGGCGCGCGCACCGGCCGGCCGATCGGGCAGGACTGCCAGCCGACCAACCTGCCCAAAGCGGGGCCGAAGGTGCGCCAGTGTGGCTGCGGGCGGTGGTCCGGGGCCGACCATACGCTATGCCCTTGGTGCGCCGTGCCGTACCCGCCGACGCGCGCTGCCGAGGTCCGCAAGTGGACGTGGCGGGCGGTCGAGGACGTGCTCGAGATCATGCGGTCGGGCTCGGTCGATATGGTCGAGTGGTTTTACGGCGATGCGCTGTTGGCCATATCGGGTTGCATACGGTCGCTGTTCGTGGCGGCCCCGGACCACGAGCTCATCGCCAGCGACTATAGCGCTATCGAGGCGGTCACCCTGGCGGCGCTGGCCGGCGAAGAATGGCGACTCGAGGTGTTCCGGCAAGGGATCGACATCTATCTGGCCGGCGCTGCCAAGATAACGTCTCGCACCGTTGAGTTCTACCTCGACTATTACGAGCGCCACGGGGAACACCACGAGGACCGCCAGAAGATCGGCAAGGTCTCGGAGCTGGCGTGCATTGCGGCGGGAACTCTCGTTAAAACCCGTATCGACGGTTACGAACGCGACGTCCCGATCGAACGAGTCGAGGACGGCTACCAAGTGTGGGACGGCGAACGGTGGGTGACTACCCAAGGCGCCATATATAAGGGTAAGGCTCTAACCCTCGACATCGGTGGCGCCCGCATGACCCCCGACCACCTCGTGCTGATGGAGTACGACGAGTGGTATCCTGCGGAAGCCGCGTTCCCAAACGCCCGATCCTCCCATGTCATCGAGCCGGTTTACGACCTGCTCAACTGTGGCCCCAACCAGCGGTTCACGATCCGCACTGACACCGGCCACCTGATCGTCCACAACTGCGGCTACCAGGGCTGGATCGGCGCGTACCGTGCCTTCGGCGCCGAGGGCACCGATGACGAGATCAAGCAGCAGATCCTTGCGTGGCGCGCGGCCAGCCCGGCGATCGTGGAGTTTTGGGGTGGGCAGGGCCGTGGGTTCCCCGGGTCGAGCCGTTACGTCCCCGAGATGTATGGCATCGAAGGCGCGTTCATCCAGGCGCTGCAGTACCCCGGCACGGTCACGCGCGCCCGGTCCCTGAGCTTCCAATATTTCCCGCCCGACGGTCGGGGCGCCGGCGATTACCTGCATATGACGCTGCCCTCGGGCCGCTACCTCACCTACCACGAGCCCCGCCTGACGCCCAGCCAACGGCGAGAAGGCGAGTTATCCATCACGTACATGACGTGGAACAGCAACCCCAAGTATGGTGCGCGCGGCTGGATATGCATGTCGACGTGGGGCGGGCGGCTGGCGGAGAATGCCAACCAGGCAGTGGCCCACGACATCCAACGTTTCTCAATTCTGAACCTAGAAAAAGCTGGTTACCCAATCGTCCTTCACGTATATGATGAAAATTGCTCCCAAGTGAAAGAGGGCGAAGGGTCAATTGAAGAATACGAGCGGATCATGGGAATCATGCCGGACTGGGCCAGCGGATGGCCGATCAGGGCCGCCGGCGGCTATAGGGCAAAACGATACCGCAAAGGGTAGACAGTGCAGAAAGTGCGGCACGGTCAAACCGGAAAGCGACTTTGCGCCGTGTAAGCGGGGGCCGAACGGCCTGCACTGGAATTGTCGGGAGTGCAACGCCGCGTATCGCAAAGCGCACTACCAGGCCAACCAGGAACGTACCCTAGCGGTCAATCGTCTATGGCACGAACGGAACGAAGCGAAGGTGCGGGATTACCAGAAACGATGGCTAGACGAGAACCGCGAACATCACAGTCAATGGGGCAAAGAATGGTATCGGCAGAACAAAGAGGGTCACAACGCGCACAGTCGACTGCGCTACCGTCAGGACAAAGACAGTCACAACGCGCGGGCGAAACGTTGGGCGGAAATGAACCCGGAACGTCGGGCGCGGGCCACCAAGTTGTGGTCCTTGGCCAACCCAGAGAAGCGCAAGGCGATCGATCGAAAATGGCGGAAACAGAACCCCCACGTCGTGCGGGAACAGGCCATGCGACGGTTTGCCGCCAAGCGTCACGCCACCCCCAAATGGCTGACAGAGGAACACAAACGCCAGATCCTCGACTTTTACGAGTCGGCCTGTTTGTTATCCGCGCTTACCTGCGAACCCTACGAGGTCGACCACATCGTGCCGCTACGCGGGGAGAACGTCTGCGGTCTGCACGTGCCGTGGAACCTGCAAATTCTGTCAAAGGCGGAGAACGCCCGCAAGGGCAACCGCTACCCGTAGAAGTCGAGGCCATCATGGCCAGAATGCCACCATGGGCCGAGGGCTGGCCGATTCGCGCAAGCGGCGGTTGGCGTGGCGATCGATACAGGAAGGGATGACCCCTCGCATGACCATCTCCCTCGGCTTCACCGGCACGCGCATTGGCTGCACGCCCGCCCAGCTACGCGCCCTCACCGACCTGCTGGTTGCCACGCTCCGCCACAACGACATATTCCGCCACGGCGACTGTCTGGGCGCGGACGAACAAGCGCACTGGATTGCCCGCATGCGCGGTGCCGTCATCCACGTCCACCCGCCAACGAACCCACGGCTGCGGGCGCACTGCGACGGGGACGTGATTTGGCTCCCGCGGCCATACATCGACCGGAACCGTGACATGGTGGACCGCTGCAAGCGGCTCATAGCGTGCCCTGGTGGCCCGGAGACGACCCAGAGCGGCACGTGGTCGACGGTGCGGTACGCACGCGGGCGGGGCTTGCCGGTGACGCTGGTGCTGCCGAGCGGGGAGGTGGTGGGATGACGCCGCAGGAGCGGATAGCGGCACGCGCCGCCGCCGGTGCTCGCGCAGCACTGGCCGCACCACCGCCGACGCCACCAGCAGCCCCAAGGCAGGCTCTGCGGCCCGCTGGCGCACCGCGCACGGCCAACCGAGCGGTCGACCCCCTCGCCCGCCAGCTTGTTGAGCATATAGACCGTTGCGGCTGGTCCGACGTCCACATCCGCAAGCTGACTGGAATCAGCAAGATGCAACTAAGCCACTGGCGCACAGGCAAGTCGGCCCCCCGATCGTCCAGCATCGTGCGGGTGCTGACCGCGCTGGGCGCAACGTTCCGCATTGAGGACAACGCCGAAACGACCGTCCTGCCCCCATGGCCGTGGGTGCCGCGTGGCTAAACGCTCCGACTTCCCGCGGCGGGTTGCCGATGCGTATATGACATGGGACGTCCGGCCGGTGCTGGACCTGTTGCCACACCTCGCCCCAGCTACCCGTTACCGGGAGCCGTGCGTCGGGGACGGCGATCTCATGATCCACCTGGCCGCCCATGGCCATGTCTGCACGTATGCGGCCGACCTGCCCGACGACGCGCGCCTGCTGCCCGAGGGGCCAGATCCGGTCATCACGAACCCACCTTGGACTCGGGTGCTGCTGCACGATCTCATACTAAGGTTCGTGGTGGCGGCACCGTATGCGTGGCTGCTGTTCGACGCCGGATGGCAGTACACTGCCCAAAGCGGCCCTTACATGGCGCTATGCACTGACGTCGTGCCATGCCGCCGCACCCGGTGGATCAGAGGGACTGACAACGACGCCACGGACGATACGGCTTGGTATCGGTTCTCGCTCGATGGCGACGGCACAACAAGGTTGCACCATAGGGGTTGACGGGGCGGTCAAGTTATGGGATAAAGGGTCAACAACGCAAAACGGAGTGACCAAAATGACCACGGAAGCCAAGAAAACCAAGATCCTCGCAGCAATTAAATCGCGCGGCTGGTTCACTGCCGACATCTACTGGAACGAAGCCAACGAGTTGAAGGCCGCTGGCCTGATCAAGATGGGTGACCGCTACTCCCTCGGCGGCAACATCAAGTCTGTGTGGGTGGCAGCATGACCGCCTCCCGTCAGGAATACTGGGCACGCAACGCAAACGGCGACTGGGACACCGAGGAGGTGCGCGACATGCGCCACGACGACCCGGACGAGGAGGAACTGTGGGCATGGCTCGTTCTGGCCGCATGGGTGGCGACATGCTGAACACGCCCGTCCCGTTGTGGATCGTGGCCTGCGCCCTGACCCTCGCCATCTGGCTCAGTACGGGGCCGCTATGATCCTCTTTATTCACCAACACCCGCTGCGGTTCGCCGCCATTACCCTCGTGCTCGTCTTGCTGCCGGTCTGGTGGCTCACGGGCGAATGGAGTCCCCTGCCATGATTATCACCATAACCATCTGTGTCGTCGCCATCGTTGCCTTTATTGCCGTCGCGCTCGTCCATGGTGGCAGCGACGGTCCCGACCCCTACGACGGGGAGGGCTGGTAATGGCCCGCCGCCCCGCCCTCAAGCAACTGGAGGCCGACATGGCCACGACTGAACTGCCAACAACGAAGCCCGCCGTGGTCGAGTCCACCGTCGCCCGCGTCACATGGCAACGTGAGCTTGCCGACGCCAAGGACGAGCGGTCCCTGATCGACGCCCAGATCGAGTCGGCCAATCGCATTCACGCTCACACGGTGGCGGAAGCCACGGTCGTTGAGGAAGGCCGAATCAGTGCCGCCCGCCGCGCTGGGGAACGCGCCCGTACGGACGCCGGGGACATGCTGGCCGTCACGGTCGAGTCGTTGCGTGACCGCCAGGCGGATCTGGACAAGAAAATCGCCGGGTACGAGGCGGCGCTGGGGGCCTCGTCATGACCCGCCTCGCCCGCTGGCTCCGTTGCCGTCAGCCGCGGGTGGCGGTGGTCCTCATGGTATTCCGGCCCGACGACGCCCCAGCTGTCAGGCTTTGGGTGTCCACGCCCCGATAATGCGGACGACGGCGCCCATCAGCCACCACGATAGCAGGGCGGTCAGGGCGCCGGCAGCGAGGTCCGTCTCGATCGTCACGGGCCATGCGAGGTACGTGCGGACTTGACCTGAGAAGATCACCCCCGATAGCACGGAGAACCCGGCCCGCGTGATAAACTCCGCGCGGGCCTTCGGGGGTTGAAACACGAGGGCAAGGATGGCCCCGAGGATGGATGACCCCAGCTTAACTGCCAGGGTCAGGAGGATGTCTAGGGTCTGCATTACGCGGCCGTGAACGGAGGTGTTCGTCTTTCCTCACAAAGAGTACGCACAACACCACGAACGCCACGCCAAGGATCAGAAGCGCCCCCATAATCATAACCGACCCTTTGCAGCATTGACGTCCCGCCGATCAGCAGGATGGCCAGCCAGTTCATTGCCTCAAGGGTAACAGCATATGCCGTCGGGCTCACATCGTAAAAAATCCCAATTGACCCGGCGAGGAACAGCATGTTGACCAATAGCATCACCTGAAACAGACGCCAGACCCACATTTCCCAGCGTTGGCGTCCGGCGAAGTAGATGGCCAGGCAAACCGCCGCGTCCATTGCGCCGGCGGTCAGTTCCGGATGGGGGAACCCTGCCCGCCAGTACCATGACGACAGGATGAACGTTACCGCCCCCGCCGTGAGCCACAGCAGCGCCCTAGCATGGCCGATGGCCATCAGCGCCCCGACAGCATACCCGATCAGCATCACCCCCTCGACCGGAGTCATCAGCGACCCCCGCCACTGAGCGGCTGCGGCAGTTCGATGCCGAGCTCGGACGAGCGGGCTGTCAGGGTCCGATGGAACGACACGACGGCAAGCTCGGCAGCAGCGACCTGACCGGCCAGCGCGCGGGCCTCGGCGGACAGCGCAAGTGTTTCGAGGTTGCCGATATGGCCCTCGTCGCGTACCGCGGCGAACACCGCCGGCAGCGCAGCCAGCTTCTTCTGGGCGGTCTGCAGCGCCCGCTCGGAATCCTGCATGAGGGTCGTGCCGCGCTGGACGGCTTCTTCGGTGGTCATGGTTCGCGTCTCCGGGTTTTAGGGCGCCGCAAATTCTGCGGCCATGGTGTTCCACTCAGTCGCTCCCCGCACGATAATCCGGTTGGCCTGTATCCGTCCAGCCCGTTCGCGCGCGGCGATCTCGTAGGGGTCGTCTCCCAACGCTGGCGGTGTCACCCCCACCGGCACCATATACCCCGGAGCGCCGGGCACCGCACGTGGCAGCACGGTCGCGCTACCGGATGTTGAGCAGCCCATCAAGCTCAGACTGAGTAAGGCCAGGGTCGGCACGATTGCGGATAATCTCTTGAAGCTGGTCAATTTTCTCTCCGTCCGCGCGCCGCAGCGCCTCTAGTTCCGTCGCGTCCGCCGTGGTCCGGGCCAGTGCCTCCGCTGCTATGGCTGCATCCCGCTGGAGGGTCTGCACCTGCACACGCAACGCCGCCGCCTCGCCCCGGTTGCGCTCGGCGTTGACGCCCGTCTGATACGCACCGAACACCATCGCCAGTACGGCCAGGGCGGGCCAGTAGCGGCCGAGCAGCCCGATGGCGACACTCACCGCCGCTCACCCGTCTTATACGCCTCGGTGATGGCCATCTCAGCCTTACGAGACTTCTGCCACAGGAACAGAGCGCCCACCCCGAGGATGGCGAACCAGATCCATAGTGGCACGTCTCCAAACGCCGATTTAACTGGTTCGAGCCAGCCTCGCGCGCCGTCCAAGTTATCGACTACCCCATCGACTACAACGCCGCCGCCAGCAATCGCGCCCGTGATCCATGCGGTAACTTTGGTCCACCAGACCGACCGCTGTTCCGGCACGATTTCCCGCACTTCTGCGGGCTTGGCGTTCTCACGCGCCGGGGCCAGCTCACGCGGCTTTGCGGTCCAGAGCGCTGCCAGCAACTCGGCGTCGATCTCGGCCACCAGCGGCAGGTCGTTTTCGTTGCGGAATGCGAGGATGGCCGTCTTGGTCATTTTCCCCATGCGACCGTCGATCTCGCCCACCTCGGTATAGCCGAGCCGCTTTAGCTCGGTCTGCACCTTGGTGATTGTGGCCGCGTCGGCAGCAGGGGCCGCCGGCACCGGAGCGGGCTGGGGCCGGACGGCACCGCCGGGAATGTCTGCGGCTTGGAAGTGCATGGCGTCGGCCTTCGACCACAGGCCGCCCCACGTCCAGCCTTCGGCAGCGAAAGCGTCGATAGCGACCTGCGGCATCATGTTCGGCTGGGAACCGTAGGGAACGCCAAACCCGTTGAGCGCCACGGCCAGGTCAATGGCCATGGCCCACGAGTGGGTCGACAAGCCAGTCCCGCCGCGTTTGCGTCGGAAGTTGAATACTCCGCCGAACTGGTCGAGGCCGTAGCGCTTACGCTCGGCTGCGGTCGTGGCGGCGCCGATGGCGGTCAGGGCGCGTAGCAGAGAATCCGCAACCTTCCGGTGACATGTGATCTTGGTCACCTTCTTGCCATCGTATTGCATGGCATAGGGCGGGGTGATCGTGGTCAGGTTGTCCTGCTGCCACTTGAGGTCGGGCGTGCCGTCGCCGTTGACGTCGGGGTTGCCGTAAAAGGCATTCAGTGCGGCGGGTGTCGGCCAGTCGGTCATGAGTTTTAAGCCCTGTAGGTTCCGCGCAGCCAGATGGTTGCCGCGGTGTCCATAGCGATCAGTCCGATGGCAGCGCCGGACGCCTGCAGCGCGATCGTCACGTCCCGACTGCCCGCGGTCGTGTAGGCAATAAGCGTTCCGGCGCCATATGTCAGGCTATCCGAAATGATCGTGAGGGGCGAGAAGTTATCGACAGCGACGACCGGCAGGGCGTTGGCGATCTTCATGTTGCCTGTGCCGGTATGCGCCGACCAGGACAAGACCTCGTTGACCTCGATCTGGTTACCAATCCGGGTGTACGCGCCCGCGTTGGCGCTGTACGTACCCACGCCGGGAGTCGTCAGCCCCTCAATTGTCGGAGCTGGGGAAAGCGCCGTCGAGACCGGGATGATGTCCGTGAGGTTCCACATCTGCGCTCCAGTCGCATAGGGGAGCTTGTTGGCGGCGGATGTCAGGGCCGCCAGCGCGGCCAGGTCGGCGTCGTACGCCTGCACGTTGGTCCCGATCACTAGACCGAGCAGAGTGCGCATAGCGGCGTAATCGGCGGCGGTGACCAACGACTGCCCGTTAGCCGATGCCCCGGTCAGGGTGGCCAGCACGGCGCTATACGCCTGTACGTTGGTCCCGATGACGAGGCCAAGCAGCGTGCGCATAGCCGCATAGTTGGCTGCGGTGACCAGTGACGTGCCGTTGGCAGAGAACGCCGCCAGCGAGGCCGCAGACGCCGCCGCACTTGTCTCGATCGCGTCCAGATCGACCGCCTGCGTCACGGTGATGTGCCCGAGCTTGGTGGCATGGGCCGTCAGGAACGAGGCGGTCGTCGCGGCAAGTACCGACGAATACGCCTGCACGTCCGTCCCGATCTCCAGGTTGACCGCGGCCTTGAATGCCGCCTCGCTGGCTGCGGCCGTGATGGTCCGCATGTACGTGGTCAGCAGGGCCGGATCAATAGTCCATGTGGCTCCGGCACTGGAGACGACCACGTCCCCTTTGTCGCCGTCCGATACGGAAGGCCCTTGCGGCCCGACCGGACCGGCGGCCCCCTGCCGCACCACTTCGATGACGTTCGGAGACGTTTCGACAATGGTCAGCACGGGGCCGGGGGTGAGGATGTCAAGGGCCATGGTCAGGTCACCAATGCGAAAAAGTCAGGCTCGACGCGAACCGGGCCGGAACATAGCGTCTCGTTCTGGCCTCCGCCAATGATCCGCAATTGCCACGACACGGGAGGGCCGGGGCGTTGCGGCACCGATACCGGAATAAGCGGAGTCTGGGTGTCGGTGAGGTGCGCCCCGATGACGCCCGTGGAGTCCAGGGCATCCATGGTCAGCAGGATCTCGTCCGCGTCGATAGGCGCGGCGTTATCGTACCGCCACGACGGCCACGTGATGACCATCTCGGACGTGTACCCCGTCAGGTCCACGGGGGAGCCGTCGGTGGTGTACCGGGCGGTAAAGTCCAGTTTGTCGCCTTGGCGGACGTTCAGGGTGTACTTCATGGCAGGAGACTGATCGTATCGCGGTAAAGCGCGGGGAATTTGTGGCCTGCGGCATAGGAGTTGGTGCCGGTGGCGGCGATAGCCAGAACGGTAATTGCGCCTGTGGCTGACGCAATCAGGAAGTGGTTAAAGCCACCAACGTCGTTTGGCAGGGCCATGACATGATCCTCGTATGGTCGGGCACCAACCGGCATGGACCCGATCTGGGTGGACGTTCCGAGCGTACCATTGACAAACTTGGCCATGAACTCAATGTCGCCCTGAGCGTCGAGCATCCATGGCGACAGCCCCCAGCTTGCGCCGGGGGACAGCAGGGACGCGGCCTTGATGACGCCACGGTTGCCCTTGCCCTGGTCGTTGATGACCATGAGGCGAGAAACATCGGTTCCGGTGTTGCTGCTCGGGGTGACGGGTGCGCTACGTGCGGCGCCGCGGAACGTATTGTTGGCGCCGATCATGTTGTAGTGGGCCGTCGAACTCAGGTTCACGTCCTGCACGGCCGCAGTCATGAACTGGTTCCAGTCGATCAGCGTGTCCTGCCCGTTGATGACGGTGACCGACGTGTCGATATAGGGCGAGGTGGCGCCGAAGTTGTTGTAGAGGATGAGGTTGTTCCGACACGGGCGCGTGTTGCCACGCAGCACGATATGACTCTTCGGGTTGTTCGTGTTGGCTTTGGACTTCTCCATCTGGTTGCCCATCATGATGATGAAGTCGCCATCATACACGTCGATGATGCCACCGCCGTTTGACGTGGTGACGTCCTGGTCCACCATGATGTTCCAGCACACTTCGGTATTGAACGCCCCGGCCACCAGGCTAACGATATTGGGGTTCTTGCCCGTGCAGGTGTTCCAATTCCACTTGTTGGCGTCCCCGGTAATGTCGTTCCAGAAACCGGAGTTAAAGATGTTGCGGAAAAACTTGTTCGTATGATTGTCGATGCCTGTGATGCGCAGCGCTTGGAAGTCGCTTTCCATCAGAGTGTGTTCGACCAGCATGTTCAGCAAAGGAAAGCCCGTGGTGTTGTCTGACGAACCGGAGATGCCGGTGGTGGACTGAAACCACCAGACGTGATCGCACAGGGGCGCATACCAGTTGCCGCCCCGGATGCCATACTCGCGGCCGTAGGTGGTGCCCATGCCGGTAGACTGGATCTTGACGCTGAACAGGCACGAAGCGTTCAGCGCTGGCGCGTCGATGTACGCCCCGGTCGCCTCGATCTTCTGGACCTTGCCAACAGTCTTTTGTGTCGTCAGAGACCACTGGCGCGGAGCCAGGTGCAAAATGGCGCCGATCTCGTCGTCCAGAGCGTCCTGAATCTTGTCGTCGTCGGTGCCGCTGTACCGGACGTCAACGTCGATATGCGTCTCGCCCACGATGATGCTGGCGAACCCCGCCGACTGACTGGCGTCGAGCATGGCAGGCGTAACGCTGCCTGCGGATGGTGCGCCACCACCGGGCAGGAACAGCGTCCAGTCTGCGCCCTCGACGGGCGTCTCGTTCGTGTTGTCCTGCAACGAATACCAGATCGACCCGCCGTCCTCCACCAGGTCGCCACGGATATAGTCCGTGCCGCTGTCCCACGCGCCCCGGAAGTCCCCGACGGCCGCAGTGCCACCGATGATCGAGTTGAGCATCGCCCGGATGTCTGGCTTGGGCGGGAAGTAATCGCCGCTGCTCGGTACGCCGGGGGTGTTGTGGTCTCGGAAAACTTCGTTCGGGGTAAAAACCATTTATTCGTTCCCTTCAAGGGGTGGCAGTCACGGTTACGGGGTCGGACCAAGGGCCAAAGCCCCCGCCAGGCGATAGCGTTCGGACTTGCACGTCGTAATCCTCGCCCGAGTCCAGCAGCCCACTTTCCGCAAAATCGTTCTCTTGGGAAACGTTCATGTTGATCCATCCCCCCGGTCCGACAGTCGTTCGGTACTGGACCTCGTGCTGCAGGGCCGGCCGAGATGGTGGGGTCCACGTTACCACCAAATAAACTCCCAACAAAGACCCTTCAACCACCCGTTCCGTCGGGGTGACGACGATGTCCTCGGGAGGCGGCAAGTCCACGTCCGTGGACGTATCTGGTGGCTGTGACGGCCCGGTCCCTTCCTCGAGGAAGGCGTCCCACTCATAGGCTTCTGACGACAGGGACGCGATCTGCAGGTCCACGCCGGTAAAATCATCCCGCACCCGAAGGCCGGTAATCCGGAACGTCTCATCGATCTGGAGCGGCGCGAAAATGACCCGGACGGTCGGCTCGTTCATGGCGTTGAAGCCGTAGTAATTGGTCGAGATCGTTCCGACCCAACGCGGGTTCTGCTTATGGGTATAAATCTTCCCCAGCCGGCGTGCCTGCGCGTGGAAAGGGACCATCTCAAGCCGTAGCTGTTCCGACAGCACTTGGCCGCGGAGAGAGATGTTGGCCGTGTCGAGCCAACGTTCCGCCTCGGTCTCTTTGTAGTCCTGACCCGGGTCGGTATAGATGATATTGAGCTCGTTGAACGCGGCCAGCTTGCCACGGCCCTGCCGGAACTCGCCCGAAAGGATATGGCCTGCGCCACTGTCCAGCGTCAGCACCGGATCGACCCATTGGCCGCCCCGGATGGCGATCTTACCATGAGACGTAAGGTACAATTCGGCGTCGGCGGATGCCAATATGCGGGGCATCACATCGCGCATCTGCTCGTTCATGGCATAGCCACCCCAGCAAACATAGCGTTTCTGGAGTTGGCCGTCCTTGTTGGTGATGGGCTCGTCCGACAGATCGGCAAAGGCTTGAAAGCTGGCGAGGTCAATGTCGTCAGGGTCAAAACCGGGGCCGTAGGGGAACCCCGCGTCGTCGCGCCGCGTCAGGTAATCGTAGGCGATGTCTGCGGGGTTTTCCGACCATGCGTAGTTGTTGTAGCGCACCAAGAGTACAATGCTGGCGCGAATGACGATTCGGATGTTGGGGTTGCCCTGCGGGTAAACCGTCGGGATGTCCTCTTTGGCCACCTCGGTAAAGCTGGCGAGGAAGTTGGCCACGCCGCGCAGCCGGTGCGCCTCGGTCACGATGCCGGGGAAGTTGGCCAGCAACGTGCCCTGTACCGTCTGGTTCGACAGGCCGTACTTGTATTCGACCAGGACAATGCCCGGCGGATAGGGGGCGCTGACAACATAGCCGAAATCGTTCTGGTAAACGCGGCTGTCATTCATCCAAAGTTCCTCGACGTCGAGGATCTGGCCTTCGTTGAACATGACGCCGACATAGAGAACGCCGGTTTTGCTCTCGAAAAAGAACATCGTGCCGCCAACCTTGACGCGGCCATAGAACCGCAGGCGCGGGCCGACACTCTGCCGCAACGTTGCCTGACGTGCGGTCGGGGCGGTCTGCTCGGCGGGCCGCTGCGGGTTCAGCGCGTTGCTGGCGAACTGCAGGCCGATGAACCCTGCGGCCAGCACGGCGGACCCAAGCAAGGTCGCGCCGAACGCACTGATGGCGCCGCCGTAGCCGATGTTGACCAGGATGGAAACGCCGATGGATAGCGGGTCGGCATGAGCCGGGACGACCGTAGTGGCCAACGCCGTCGCAGCCATGAGCAGACGTGTCAGATGTCCCATGCGCGCAATACCTTTACGTTTGCCACAAAGCCGATTCCAGTCGTGGTGCGGATCGCCCACAGGTCGCCAGCACAAATGGCGCTCAGCACTTGATTACCGTGACGCACGACCCCGAAAGCTCCGACACCGGGGGTAGAGGTACGCTGCGCACCGGCCGCGACCGCAACGTCCGAAACGATCCGCAGGACGCTGCCGGCCGGGCGGTCGTCATATGTGCCGCGCAGATGCGCCGCCGGATCCGTGCCGCGGTTGGCGCGCCACCAATCGGCCAGCAGCAGGCTGCAGTCGTCCACGCCCCACGTGAAGGGGCGGTCAAGGTACTCCGTCAGGAACTGGTTCAGTTGAACAGCCAATTTACCGTTTTGTCCTGTAGGCTTGCGGCAAACTCCAAGCCCGGATCGTCGGGCCAGCGTGCGCGTTGACCTGTGTCGGTCCAGTAGTCGTAATTCGTCCGCACCCGATTGACCCAGAGCGACTCGGCGGAAAGGGAAATGGTCTGCACGGACACGTCCGCCGAAAAGCTCATCTGATCCATTCGACCGGCCCACAGAGCGATCGGTTCGTCCAGCGCCGTGACGCGGTCGCTCAGGAACTGGTGGTATATCGTGACGGGCCGCCCGGTGACCTCGCTTTCCCCATTGATGGCTGCGGATACCAGGTCTGGGGTTGACCCCGATAGTGTGAAGGTGACCGCCGTGGCCGCCATGGACCCGGACTGCGTGACGCCCGAGACCGAGATAAGTGCCCCGGACCCCTGCCAGGTTCGGCCGCCAGCAACAAGACTGCCCAGCCCGTTCCAGAACCGGACGGTACTGCTGGCGAATTGAAACTCGAACAGGTTGGCCACGGCAACCGACTTGCCTGCAGCCAACTCTTGGACCACTTCTGGCATCATCGACCGACGGGCTCCACCAGGTTAAGTTCGATCGTGCCGTGCCGCCCGATACGCAGGTCGAGTCGGCCCTCACTATCCGACCCGAACCGCCAAAGAGCCTTGGCGTCAAAGTCGGCCACGTCATCCACCGCCACCGCCGCTCGAAGGGGCGGTGAGATCGAAAGCACGTAGTTGGCGCCCGACAGTTCCCACGCGTCGAGGTGATACAGGTAGTCGTTGATCGAAAAGAATACGCCCGCCGTTATCCCGTCGTTGAAGTCACTGGCCCGTACCGTCACGGTCTGGGCGTTGATGGCCGCAGCCACGGTTACCGGCGACGATGGCTGGGCCAGCGGCATGCCGGTCCCATCCGCGAAAAACGAGCCGTCGCTGAACGTGGCGGGGTCGTCTGGGGACCATGCGCCGATGTCGCGCCGGCTGATGCGGTACTGGTCGCAGACGGGGATGCGCAGGTAATTGAACCGCCCCTTGGCCAGCGACTTGATGATGCGGGCCGCCCGTACCTCCCCGCCACGATTGACCGGAATGATCACACGCCATTCCCACCGCTCCGAAAGTGGGGACAGGATCTGCTCCGACCCGTCCATGGCAATACCGCCGGATCGAGTGTTGAACATAAGCTGCGGGTCGGAACGGTCCGAGATGCGCAGGTTCGGCGGGAAGTTGATAATTGTGGACATCAGCCTTCCCTCAACTGTTTTTCGGCCATGCGATCCCCAAGCACCCCATCGTACCCCGACAGGCCGGTCTTTGTAACCTGAGTGGCCACCCGACCGGAGATAGTGCGGACTCGCACGTCGAAGTACTCGTTCGGGACGACCTCGACGGACACGACGCCTCCGCCGTTGCCATTACCGAGGGCGCTGTTGGGTCGGATAACGCCGCTGGTGGTCGGGAAGAATGGTTCCGGGCCACGTTCGCCCACGAGATAGCCTTTACCCTGCTGGACGCTGCCGCCAGCCGCGCGCCGACCCCCGAACAGACCGCCGAGCAAACCCCCCAGTCCGCCGCCACCGCCTCCCCCAAGGCCACCGAAAGCGGCGCCGACGAGGTTCTGGATAGCGATCTGGATCAGTTGGTCCGCCAGGTTGTCGAATACGTTGCTCAGCGCCTCGGCGGCGGACTTGCCGGCGCGAAGGTCCGACACGAACGAAGATAGGGACGATTGCGCGATGTTCTGGAACGCCTGCATGGCCTGTTCGCTGGCGCGCAGGGCGTCCTGTTCCGCATAGGTGGCGGTGATCAGTTCCTCGATTGCGGCCCGCTCCTCGTCCGTCGCCGCCGCGCCAGCACGTCGCAGGGCGTTCTGGACGGCCTTTTCGGCAGCGGTCAGACCCAGCAGCGACTGCTCGAACGTGAGAGCGTCGATCAAGTCGAGCACAGCCTGCCGTTCGCGTTCAGCCTCGCTGGCGGCGGAACCCCCGGCCTTGGTCTCGGCACTGGCGGCCTTGGCGATGGCGGCCCGACGCTCCTCGGCGGTCAAGCGGGCGGTTGCCAGATCGAGGGCCTGCTGTTCCGATACGAGCACGTCGCCGCGGCCCGCTTCTGCCTTAACGCGCGCCACCTCACGCTCGAGCGCGAGCTGCTCGGCGGTCAGGCCGTTGAGGCGTTCCTGCTCGGCAACAAACGCCGCGTTGTCGGTGAAGGCGTCAACTTGAGCGTCGGCGGCGCGCAAGGCGAGTTGCTCGGCCCGAAGATTGGCGGTGTTGGTTGCCGCGGACGCCAAGGCCCCGGATAGCTGCGCCAGCACCCCGGACAGAGACACCAGCGCGGGGATGCTTTCCGACCCGACGGTACTGGCCAGCAGGGACTGCAACCGCTCCAGATCCTCGGTCGTGGCGGTGTTGTCGGCCACTTTCTGACGCAACGAATCGAACTCGACCTGCAGCGCGTCAATCTCCTGCGCGCTGGCCCCGAACTGCTGGAGCGAAATGCGGGCGTCAACGAACCCGATACGGATTTCCTCAAGCTGGGCTTTAGCGGCCTCGAACTCTTGGCCGACGAGGATGTCGAAAGCCTGGTTGGTGTCGGAGACCGCGGCGGCCCGGTCGAGTTGGTCAACATACGCCTTGAGAGATGGGACGGCCTCGCCCCAATTCTCAGCGACCTTGCGGATCAGGTCGTTCTGTTCGTTCAGTACTTCGGTCGCGTCCCGACCGTCGCCCAACAGCGTGCCAAAATACTGCAGCGCCGCGCCGCCCAGCGCGATCGTGGCGATGGTGACGAGCGAGACGGGAGACAACAGCGACAGGAACGCCGCCCCGAGCGCCCGCACGGGACTGGCGGTCGTACCGAGCACGGCGCTAAGCTGGGTGCCCTGCTGGAGCGCGATCAGCAGCGGCGACTGACCGCCGGCAAGCTGGACGCCGATGTCCTGAAACTGGGCGGCGACGTTGCCAACCTGCCCGGATAGGCCGTTCATGGCCGTGGCGGCGCGCGGGGCCTGCGAATTGATGTGGCTCATGGCGGCGGTAAATTGGGTGTCGGCCTGCTTAATATCGCGCAGATACGCTCCCGTATCCGCCTCAAGCCGTACCGTCACTGTGTCCGCCGTCACCGCCATTAGAGCCTCACGTCGGGCATGTTCCGCGCCCGGATACGGTCCACCATGTCGTCGTAATCCTGCTCGGTCATTGTCGTCTGGGCTGGCCCACGACGCTTTTGGAGCGCCTGCAACGTCGAGAGGATTTCATAGAGGCTGTGCGTCTCTATGAACCCAGGGTCCGACCCTAGGTCTATGAATGCGGCTCGGTAGCCGGCGAAGTCGGTGCGGTCACCGGGTCGGACCCGGCGGGGGCTTCCCCCGATGCGGCCACCAGTTCCGGCACGCCAAACCAAGCGGCCTGCATGATGGCCACGGCGGTTTTGAGCGGACTGGACGGGTCGTTGGGCGCATCGAGCGGCTGGCCGTCAAAGAACGTGGCCATAAGCTGGCTGGCGGTGACTGGCGGGGTGCCACCACCGATCAGGCCCTGCAGGACCGTCTCGCGGACGTCGCGGTAACCAGGCATGCGGGAAAAGAGGCGCGCGGCGATCTGGCCGATGGGGGCGTCACAAACCTTTTCGAGGTGTTCGATCTGCTTGCCCTTGAGGGCGAAATTGTAGTCGCCGTCTGCCCACTTGAGGATGACCTCGGCGGATAGGCTGCTCATGGCTAGACACCAGGCACCCAGACCGGCTTCCCGTCGAACGTCATGCCGACGGACACAGTCCACTTGGAGCCGCGACTGCCGGTTTTCTCGAACGTGGTCAGGACGGCCGGGCCCTCGAGGTAGCCACCGCCGTTGCCCGCGGAAATGTCGTACAGCACGCGGATGTTCTTGGTGCCGCCGGCCAAGTCCCACTCGTTCCAGTCGGCAAAGTATTCTTGGCTCAGCATGCCGTTGCCGGTCACGACCTTCTGGCGGCTGACCTCATCGATCGCCAACCAGGACGCGATGTCCACATTGTCGCAATCGGGAATGTTGGTGGTGTTGGTCTCGACGTTGGTCGTCTCGGTCAGCTCGGTGAGCCCGCACGGAGCGGTAAAGACCTCGGGGGTGGCGCCGTCGCCAATCAGCACGGCAATGTCGCCAAAATTAATAGGGGTTGCAGCAGCCATTTGCTAGGACTCCGATGGGCCTACCTCGGCGGGCCTCGTGGACACGGCGCATCACTGCGCGATTAGCGTGGGGCGCATCACTGCGGCCACGGGTGGACAGTGGCATAGGCGGGGCGGGGCGTATAGGGGTTGACGGTGGGGTCACGGTCGGGTAGGGATGGGGCGAACAATAGGAGCGACCGATGGACTTCCCTATTTACGGAACGCATGACGACAACACGCTGGAACAGATGCGCCTTTGCATGAACACCGGAAGCGCCGCGCGCGGCGTTCTGTGTGCGGATGGCCATCTCGGGTACTCCCATCCGATCGGCGGAGTTGTCGGCTACACCGACCACATCAGCATCAGCGGTGTCGGGTTCGACATCGCCTGCGGGAACATGGCCGTTCGGCTAGACGTCAAGCGGGCGGACATCGCTCAGGACACGCGCAAGATCCTGCAGGACGTAGCCGCCGTGGTGAGTTTCGGAGTTGGCCGGTCAAACGACGAACGTGTGGAACACGACCTGTTCGACAGCCCGCTATGGGATGCCGCAGGCGTTTCCGACCTCAAGGCTATGGCCCGCAACCAGCTCGGAACCGTCGGCAGCGGCAACCACTATGTCGACCTGTTCGAGGACGGCGACGGATTTGTCTGGATTGGCGTCCACTTCGGTTCCCGTGGTCTGGGCCACAAGATCACGACCAAGTATCTCGCGCTGGCCGATGCCAAGGACCAGATGATCTCACCCCCGGCCCTGCTCGAAAAGGGCAGCGCACTGGCAGACGGCTACCTTGCGGGCGTCGAACTCGGCGGGCTTTACGCTTACGCCGGGCGCGAATGGGTGGTCGAACGCGTGCGCCAGATCATCGGCGGCAACGTCACGTTCTCGGTCCACAACCACCACAATTTTGCGTGGCATGAAACGCACGATGGCGTCGACATGTGGGTGGTCCGCAAAGGAGCCACGCCTGCGTTCCCCGGTCAGTACGGGTTCGTCGGTGGGTCAATGGGCGACGACGCGGTTATCCTGCAGGGGGTCGACAACGACGAGGCCCGAGCAGCCATGTACTCCACGGTACATGGTGCGGGGCGTATCATGTCCCGCACCGAAGCGCGCGGTCGTTTCGTTCGTGACCCGGAGACCGGCAAGAAAGAACGCCAGCCTGGTCGCGTTCGCCACGATGAATGGCAGAAATGGATTTCCGACAAGGGCGTAACGCTGATCGGCGCCGACCTGGACGAAGCCCCGCAGGCTTACCGCCGGTTGCCGGACGTTCTGGCCGCCCACGCCAACACAATCTTGATTGCGCATACGCTGCGCCCGTTCGGCGTAATTATGGCTGGTGCAAACGAGTTTGACCCGTATAAGGATTGACAAACTGGGTGCTTAGGGGAGTGGTCAAACCCAGCGGGCTGTAAACCCGCGCATGACGCTACGGCGGTTCGAATCCGTCCGCACCCACCATCAGGGACTAGCTCAGTCGGTAGAGCGCCGCACTTGGAATGCGGAGGTCGTTGGTTCGAGCCCAGCGTCCCTGACCACCACCTAGTTCGACACCACCAGATCATACTCGCACACGGCGTGGTAGCCGTCCGCCTCGTCGGTATCGCGGAGAACCTGCGTGCCGACCCATTGCATGTCGAGCAGCGACTCGACCAGGACAAGCGCGTACATCGCCGCGGTGACCTGTGTGGCGGCGGCGTGGACGGCGTCCGTGTACGGGCCGTGGCAGAACACATGGATGGTGACCCGGTGCGTCGAGCCTTCGAGCGGTCCGGTCGCCTCGTAGGGGCCAGCAATGCCAAACCCATAGCGGATGAATGGCCATGTGGGGGCGGCGGGCGGCTGCTCCCCGTAAATGCGATCGGCGGACACCAGCGCGACGAGCGGGGCAAACGACTTGAGCCGAGCGACGATCTGCTTGCGGACGGAGAGAGAGTAGTCAGTCGGCATTACTGCGCCCCACACGTTCATGACCGACCGCGTCGGGGTCGTAACCCGTCCCGACATCCTCGTGCGTCGGCGGCGTGCGGGCAATCCCCCGCCGCTTCGCCTCGGTTGCCTGCGGGGTCGTCAGAAGGTGCTCACCGGGCGGCCATGACATCATCGCCCGTTTGCCGGGGACGCGCCAGTCGAACCGCTCGGTGAGGATCACACGGGGCATCAGGCCGAGCGGGCGAGGATGGCGATCTGGTACGTGCCGGCGGCGGCGCCAGGCGTCACGGTCAGGATGTCGCCCGTGCCGGCCGTCACGGTGCCGTACCCGCTGGCGTCGGGAGCCACGAGGACGATGGCACCGCCGGGCGGCACCTTGATGACATCGCCGGTCGCACCGAACAGGCCGAACCATGGGTTTGTGCCCGCACCGACCGACAGAGTGACGGTGTTGGCCACGCCCTCGATCGTCGCGTTGATGATGACGATGGCCACGATCTCGGCGGCGGTGATGACCGAACCGAACGCAGACGTCAGTACGCCAGCCAGATCCAGCGTGTCGGCCGTGCTGGACGAAAACGCGCGCTGATCAACGAACAGAATGTCCGCCTTGTTGGCGGTCGTGCCGTCCGCGAACTGGAAAATCTTCTCGACCAGGGGCGTAAAGTCCGGGCCGCCGAAGTCGTTGGCGCCCGTCTGGCGGGCCTTGAGGCGGAGGGAAATTTCGGTAGCGAGGGCCATCATGACACAGGGGTTGCGCGGACAGCCCAATAGCTGGACGCTGGGTCGGATTCCGGGTTGGATAGTGCCCACGTCTGCCCGTCATGGTCAAGGCGATCGTCGCTCGTGATCGCCCCCACGTCCGGGGACCGCAGGATGAGATAACGGGCGTCCAGTTCGGTATAGCCGCCGCCCGTGCGCATCGCCTCAGTGACGGCGTCCCGCTGGACTTTGCAGGCGACGGTGGTCTCGATCGTCGTGCCGCCACCTTCGCCATCGGGGACGAGCGTCACGCGACGGAGCGTGGCGTCCAGATAGAACGTGCCAAACACGTTGCCGAACAGGGCCGCGATGTCACCGTCTAGCAGTCCCATGGCCGCGTCACCCGTACGGCCAATACGGCGGGATCGTCGGGTAGAAGCCCGCGGTGGTCGAGGCGTCGGCAACGGCAATGCGCGGGCCGCCGCGATTCTTCTTGAGGAGATACCAGTACTGCTGGCCGTAGGTCGTGCCGGCGTACTCGTCGGGGACGCTACCGGCGCCCGCGTCGGCCTTGCCAGCGCGCTCGAGATCGAGCTGGCCGGACTTGATCCGCTTGTAGCCGAGCAGGCCACTGGCGGCCGCCTGCGCTTCCGCTCCGGTGCCAATGCCAGCCTGCACCATGAGGTGGCAGGCCATCAGCATAATGGCCGCGGCGTAATCGCCCTCGGTCCATGTCGTATCGACAGCGCGGCCGGCGTCGACCAGGTACAGATCGACCGTCGCGTCCGCCACCGCCGCAAACGCCGGATACTTCGCCTTGAGTTGATCTGCGGTCGGGGCGGTGTAGGTCATTACTCGGCCAGCTTCTCATCGATCTTGCGCTGGACGGTCGCATCGGTCCAACGCTTGTCGACCTTGATCCCGAGGCCAATGGCCTGCTTGCGAAGATCGTCGGCGTCGTCCTCGGTGGCCGGTTCCTCGCCCAGATCGGCAAGCTGGAGGGCCAGCGCGTCACGCTCGGTGGTCACGGAGACCAGCTTGCCGGCCAGGTCGTCGCGTTCTGCGGCCAGCGCCGTGTCGTCGCGTTCTGCGGCAGGTGCCTTGGCCTTACCAGGCTTATGCCCCTCGACCAGCAGGCGGTCCTTGTCGGCGGCATGGGCGGTGGCCTGTCCTTCCTCAAAGTCGCCTTCATAGGACGCGCCGGGTTCCAGCATCAGGCCGCTAGGCTTGCGGATCGGGTAAACGAGCGTCGGGCTGCGCGAGATGTTGGTGATTTTCATGGGGGTTGACGGTCCGGTCAGGTTGCGTTACGTTGCGGTCATAGTGCCCCCGTTGGGGCCTAACGTCAACCCACAGACAGGAGCGCCCCGTGCAGCACCCTACCGTATCCGCCCTCGCGTCCATCCGTCGCCGGTTTATCGGTGGCTTCCGCACGCGCGGTCTCCGGCCATCCAAGTACATGCCCCACATCGGCAAGAAGGAACGCGCCCGCCATGCCGGTCGGCCCGATGGCGCAATGCACTCGTCGGGTCCGATCCACACGGCCAATCTGGTCGCGGCGCTGACTAAGCGCAAGCCGCGGGCCAAGCGGGCGGTGGCGCCGTGACCCTGACCCAAGCCATCGGTCGCCCGCCGTTCCGCCCCGTCGTGTCGTTTTTCGCCGTCGCCATCGGGGCGGAGAAGGTGGTGCGATCGTGACGGAGGACGAGCGGGTAGCGTTTATCGAACAGCTACGGGCCTTACAGAACGATCACGACCCGGAAGCGAACCACGTGGAAGCCGACGGCATCCTTATGGAGGTACTCCGTAAGCTGGGCGAAAACGAAATTGTGGACGCTTACGACGCCATCGCTCCGAAGTGGTACGCATAAGAAAACGGCCCGCAACCGTGAGGAAGCGGGCCGTTAGTACGCAGGGGGAGCGAGGCCCTACGAGTCGAGGATGCCGTCCGAGTAGCGCACTGCCTTGGGCAGACGGATCTCGGTGCCGCCAGTACGCATGATGCCGGCGACTTCCCAGACCAGGCTGGCCTTCTGGAAGGGGGCGAGGAACTGGTGGGGCATCGGCAGGTGGAACTTGAGCACGTCAGGCGCACGGCGATAGGTGACCATGCGGCCGTCGCCACCGGGGTCTGCCGTGGCAAGGGTGCGGTTGGCGCGGACCATCAGCGGCTGGCCGGTCTCGGCCGTGTAGCTGTTGTTGGCCATCAGGTACTGCAGGATCGTCATATCCGAACCGCTGGAAAGCTGGGTGCTGGCCAGGTAGTCACGGATGGCGGTCGGCAGGAGGACCGTGTTGGCCATCTCGGTCTCGTTCGTGCCGGTATAGATACCGGAGATCGCGTCGTTGATGTCCTTGAGGATCTGGGTCGGGGTCTTGTCGTACCAGAAGGTGCTCGAACCCGAACCGTTGGCCGGGACGTCCGCCGCCGTGACGTTGGCGTCGTTGATCAGGCCGGTCATGTTCTTTTCGGTGTTGCCCGACATGGCAAGCTGCCATAGGAACTGCTCGGCAACGCGACGAGCCGCGTCAGCCTTCTGGGCGCCGATGTCGATGCCTTCCATGCGCTGGCGGTTGACTTCCTCGAGGTTCCACTCGTAGCCGATCGCAGCCATGTGGAAAGGAGCCATGAGCTGCGTACGGTTGACGTCGGCATACGGGATGTCGAACGCGCCGCCGGCCTGCCATTCGGCCTTACCGGTCGAATCGGACGTGTAGAACAGCGTCCCGACCGCCCAAGGGTTGCCGGTGGTGTCGACCGGGATCAGGCTGGCATAGTCGAAAGACGGGTACTTGGTCTGGTAGACCGTGGTCTCCAGATTGTAGAACGCCGGGGTCAGGAAGCCCAAGGCGGACTGTGCGTCGAGCTGCATATCGTTGAACATGTTGCCTCTAGGCTCCGTTGAAAGGACCGGGACGCATCACTGCGGCCCGTTATTATCAGATGGCGTTGGCGCGACGGGTCTTGAGACCGATCTTGACCAGGCCACCATCGACGGCGGTGGTATCAAACACCGCGCCGGGGATGCGAATGTGGGTCGCCGTATTGGTGTACCGCAGCGTTGCGGGGTTCCAGTACACGAGGTCGCCGTCCGCCACCGACGCACCGGCCGTGACGATCATCTCGCCCTCGACCATGATGTTGGCGGTGTAGTACTGCGGATATGCGTCCGGAGTGGTCGCATTCGGCGGCACGCCGTGGTCGAGGACCGCGATACCGAGGAACTGGGCGTTGGCCGTGTACGTCACGTCGATGTAGTACGTGTCGCCCGCGGTCATGGTGCCGGCGTTCGAGATCGTGAAGGTCGTGAAGCCAGGGATGGTCGTGTTGGCCGTGGCCACAACACCCTTACCGACCGGCACGCCGTCCGGGTCGTAAACGATGTACGGTGCGGTGGCCGAGGTGGCGATCAGGACGGCCGTGTAGCGGCCAGCCTTGGCGCCAGCGACAACCGCCGGGGACGCGGTGATAACGCCCGTACCGACGTTGCCCGCCATGGCGGTGCCGACACCCGTAGCAGCGAACGTGCCGCCAATGATCGCGCCGTGGTCATTCGAGCCACGGAAAAGCGGCTGACCGAAGGCAACGCCTGCGGCCGTCTCGACCGTGCGGCTGATGCGGTTGGAAGTCTCGCCGTTGATGATCTGGCCGACAAGCCCGATCGGATGGACGAGGGGGTAAGTGGACTGAGCGACTGCCATTTTAATGGCCTCCATCTGAGGGACTTGCCAGCGCATCACTGCGCGGGCGGGGTTTGGTTACGCGTTGCCGGCGGGGGTCTGCCAGCCGTTCTGCAGGTTCTTGCGGCGCTCGGCCTGTGCCGTCTTGGCAGCGGTGGCCGCGTCGGCAGTCGGCTTGATCTGACGGACGGCGTCGGCCAGCACGTTGGCGCCGGTATCGGCCACCAGGGCGTCAACCTGCAGGGTGAAAGCGGCGTCAAAGAACGCAGCGTCCTTGTCCTTGTAGCTGTCGCCCAGTTTGGTCAGCACGGCACGCTTCTTGATCGAGGCGTTGTCGCCAGTCAGGTCGAGCTTGTCGCCGCCGATACGCTTGGCGTCGGCCAGAAGCTGGCTGCGTTCGGCAACAGCGGCGTCGAGCTTGTCGCCAGTGAGCGCGGCGGCCTTGAGGGTTGCGACCTCGGCGTCGAGCGTAGCCGCACGGGCCTCGGCGGCGGCCAGCTTGGTGGCGTTGTCCGCCAGTGCGGTTGTAAGGGCGGTGTCTGCGGCGACGAGACGCTTCTGCAGGGTGTCGATAACGGTTGCGGCGGCGTCGGTCACTTCGACCGGGATGCCATCGACGGTAATGGTCTTGAGGGTCATGGGGTTCTCATCTCCGATTTTCAGCGACGGGCCGCCACGTGCGAGACCGACAACACTGAGGTGATTGTAACGCAGGTTCGTCTGGACGGCATCATAAATCTGGCCGTCGGGGGTCGTGCCGCTTGTGGGCAGCACGTCGCACGTATAGCCGCAGGAAAGTTGGTTCTTGCCGGACTCGACGGCTTTGATCGTCGCGCCATCCATGAGCGCCAACGGGACTCGAATATAGTCACCGTCCTTGGCGATCTCGCCCCCGACGATCCCAACGGCATATTTGGACCAGTTGTCGGATGTAACGCCCTCGGGTGGGTGATCGTTCGTGACTGGCTTGTACGCCAGCGAGGCGCGGGAGGCGTCATCAAACACTACCTCGGGGGAACGGTACACCCGAACCGTGGCCATGTCGCGCAGACCGAGGGCGCCAGTAGGGTCGACCTCACGGCCCGAGTACACCTGAATGCCGGTCCGCGCCGCACGGACGGACGCGGTCAAATAACCGTCGTTTGTCCGGCGAGGGGCGTCCAGCGTGAGGGTGTCCATAAAATCCATGGACGGTAGCGGTACACTAAGGCGCGCGCTTAGGCAATAGGGGTACGCAGGCGGCCGTCGGTAACGGTGATGGCCGCGTCGACGCTCCAGCCAAACCGGAATATCCTGCGGTGCGCCCGATTATAGTCGGCTCCTGCCAAGCGACAAAGCTCAACCAAGGCGATCTGGCCCCCGCCAAATTCCACAAATACCGTATTGCGTCGATTGGTATTCTGAGCCTCGGACGTCCGCCATTTGACGTTCCCTGGCTCGTACCCTTTTTCGTTATCTAGTCGGTCCAAACTGTGTTGGCGGCTCGGTCTAGGCCCTACATGCGCCAGGAAGGCGGCAAAATCGTTTTGCCAGACGTCAGCAACCCTAATCCCGCGACCGCCGTAGTCTGCATAAGATCGGTGCGTTTTTCGACCACACCTCGCTTTCATCGAACTCCACGCACGGTACTCCGGAGTCCCGGTCGCCCCGTGGACGCGATTGGACTTACCCACAGCGGCCATGTGTTCGTAGGACCGGGGGTTACGACATACCCGGCAAGCATAGGTTTTGCCGGTAGAGAGGGAATCCCGCAGAGCGTCAAATTCCGACCCGCAAGAGCATCGGACCCTATGGCGCAGACGCCCCGCCAGGTCTTTTTTCGCATCTGAAAGGACTATCAGTTTCCCGACCGAATAACCAACAGAAACCGCGCTAGCCGCAGCGCCACACCCGCAATGTTTGGACTGGCCGGAGCGCAGCTGCGCCGCATTTCGGACTTTCTCAACCCCACAAACACAACGTACCCGCCATTGGCGAACAGACGACCCCGTCGACGGCATTATGTAGGCGGGCGCTTGGTCAGTAACCGTCCAGTGGTGAAAACCCTGCCCAACTTCGATATTGGGGTATGTCTTACGGATACGAACGTTCTTCACGGGCATACCTCTCTTTAACGAGATACAACCTTATATTTGCGCTTCCGTTACGTCAATATCTAAATACAACCCCACGCCAGCATACACCAGCCGCACCGCCTCGACCCGCTCGGGCCGCCAGCCAGCGACATAGCGCAGCCACGTACTAGGCGGCTAGTGGCAGGCGCTCCAGCCCCCACGCCCGACACTGCCCGACCGTGACGCGGCTGTCAACCCTCGCGCACCAGCTTGTCGACGGCCTTGGCGACCAGTTCCTGCACGCGTCCGCGCTTCTTAAAGACAGCCGGGGACATGAAGGGCCGAGCCGCCATCTTGGACGTGCCGAACTCGAGCGCCCGGCTGTACGGGGCGTTGCTGGACACCTCGACCACGCCCTGCCCGACGACGGTCGTTACGATGTTGCTGTCCAGCCGACGGGTATCTGCTGACGGCGGTTCCCCAGGGCGGCTAGGAATATGCCCTTTCCCCGATACCGACCCCGCAGTAATACTGCGTTCTGCCTCTAACTCTATTTCCTGCCCGGCGACAAATAGGGCCTGTGTAACGAGTTGTTGCCCTCGTGCGGATCGCATCGCATCGAGTCGCTTCTGGTGGTTCTTATCCCCACTTACCGCCGCCATTGTTCGCCGCCTTCAATCTAAACGCCGCTTGAGCTTTAGTACCATTTCCGGAAGTGCCGTGCAAGATTTTATCTGCGGCGTTCTCTAATGGGGTAGCCCAGCGCAGATGCTTTGGGTGCACGCAACCTTCGTGGCCTTTCCCGCAAGAGTGGGCCGCCTCGTGAATGTCGCTCGGGGGCATCCCATTGACAAGCATGCACATGCACCTGTGCGCTTGGGGTGTCCCGAGCCACTCGTCCCCAAGCATGCCGCGACCGTCCGTACCGATAGCGAAGGGCCACGTCAGACAACCTTCACCCTCGTGCGCCATATGGGCAAGCAGCCACTCAAAGGGCACCCCGTTTCCCGCCCGTTCGGTATGGTGGACGTCGCCGTAGCGGTATTGGCGCAGGTAATGAGTGTTGCAAAACCCCTTCTTACCGTTGGGCGGGTTCCTACATCCCTCGACGCTGCAGACGGTTGGCTTTATGGGTTCGGGCGCCAACTTCAAGGGGTCGCCGTGATTGCGCCACCGCCACCAATGGGCGGCGCACCACCCACGTCCTTTTGCGGGCTTGCCGCACCCGTCGATTAGGCATATCTTGCGGTCAGTCATGGCGAGGCCCCTCGCTTTTGATAGGGTCGGGATCGAGCCTCCACAGCTCTCCCGACCCGAAAAACCTAACAGAACCGCTAGTCTAAGTCCAGATATGCTTGCGCCTTGCAACCGCATGCCACGGCGATTCCGGGGAGATCGCCGTCGAGGTCGTTGCCGCGCCACGGGTAGATTTTGCCGTCTCGCGCCACATGGTATTCGCGCGGGTGTAGCTTGCGAGAGTGCCACCACTTGAAGTGCGTGAACCCCATCGCCTCCTGCCGTTGCTGGTCCAGATTTGCCGCAAGTTTTACCGTCTGGTCACTCGCTATTAAAAGCGCGCGTCGGCGGCTCTTGCCCAACACTTCGGATATTTCCTTGGCTACCTCACGCGTCGACGTCCCCGCTTGCTGGCCCCGGAAGATCGCATCGGCAATCTTGGCTCGCGTATCGTCACTGACCGACCGGACGAGCGCGACGTTGCGGGCCAGCGCCGCCTCGATAACCGCCGGGTCGTTGATGGCCGAGGCGAACGGGCGCAGGTCGATCTTGAGCTGGGAGAATATGGCGTCCAGCATCTTGCGCATATGCCATTCGGACAGGTCGCCGGCCCAGCCACGGAACCACGATCCGAAGTCCAACGTGGCGCGGACGGCCGCCTGGTCGGTCGCGGCGATCTGGATCTCGAGGTCGGGGATGCTGTCGCGCGTGAGCGTGCGGGCGTACTCGGGCAGTAGGTACGTGCGGACACTGGCGGCCCAGATGTCCACCACAGCCACCATGCGTCGAGCCAGCGCGTCGGACTGAGCGCGAGTCGTGCGGATGGCCGGCAGCGTCACGTTGGGGCGACGAATGCCGCGCTCACGGGCCAGCGTGCGGAGGTTGAGGCCGATGGCGGTCACGGGGCGGACACTCCTAACAGTGCGTTCATGCTACCCTTACGCGGTGGGTCGGTCAAACGGTAGCGTGACGTCCCCCACGCCATGAACCACGCGCGCGGGTCGCACTGGTCCGCCACATGGAAAGCGATACCCACATATGCTAGCGCGGTCTCGTGATCGGAAAAAGGGCCTACCATTGGGTAGACCCTCGACCCGTCAATGGCGGTGACGTAAAACCCCTCGGCGGCCACTAGAACAGCGACAACTGAGCGTCGATAACAGGCGCACGGTTAGCGCGGGCGGCGAGGTATTCGGCAGCGCGGTCGCGGCGGTCGTTTTCGTACTCCGCATCGCCAAACACGAGGCTGGTGGCGCCGTAAGCGTAGTCGTCGGCGTTCTTGCGATTGCGGTACGCGACCTCGATGGTGCCGTCCCATGCCTGCACTGCGTAGCCGCCGGGAACCTTTACAACTTCGTGCAACATTTTGGTCGTCTCCTTGGTTTGTGAGACTACCCTAGACCACCTTGACGGCTCCGTCAACTACTATTCTCGCACTTCCTCGAAAATCTCCGGCCCGAGCACGATCTCGCCTTGGTACGCCTCGACCCCCTCAGGCATCGCGCCATAGCTGATCGTGATGTGCGCCTGGTACTCGGGGTAGGACGGCACGGCACCGGCCGACTTCATGGCCTCGTGGCGCCATTCGAGCTCACTGGCCTTGACCAACAGCACCTGCGCGCCTTCACCAAACGTCTCCATCTGGCGCGGGCCGCCGGCAGCGATCGTCATCTTGGACTGCCACGCTTCGCCAATCTTGAACCAGTCGACGGGCGTGGTCGAGTACATGATCGTGACGTGCATGTCTGGCACGATGTCGGTAAAGCCCTGCGCCTTGGCCCATTTGGTCAGCGCCGCGCTGTTCATGACGTCCCGGCGCACATAGAGCGTCCGGGGCGTAGCGTCCGTCACGGGCCGCCCACGTGCGGGAGCCGGCAGTTGCGCCTGCTTGCCTGCCGCCTCGGCCGCCAACGTCATGCGCTCCAGTTCCGCCGCCTCCGCCTCGTCGGGGTCCGTGATGCCCATGTTCGGCCGCTCGGCCATAGTTTGCTCGAGGCCCGGATACAACCCCGACTCGACGGCGCCGTTAAGGTAGACCTCGGCCAGCATGTCGTTATCGAACGCCCCGGAGTCGGACTCGATCTTGAACGTCTCGGCACGGGTCTTCTGCGTCGTGGCCTGGACCGCTGCCGACGGCTTGTAAATCGGGTTCCACGTGTACCAAAGCTCGGGCGGCCGCACGCCCAACGCCGAGCGAATGAGACACTCGTCCAGCGTCGTGATGAGCGGCTCGATCTCCATGGACTGGCGGGCGGCCACACGATCAGCATAGTTCTGCAGGTCGCTGTCGCCCGTCGCATTCATGCCGTCCGGGGACTTGCCCAGCAGGCGCGTGGCGGGGATACCGGACACGCCGCTAAGGATCTCAAGGAACTTGGTGATGACGTCGGGGAGGCCCGCCCACGACATCTGCTTGGTCGTGTGCGTGTCCTCGGCGTCGATGACGAGCGTGTTATTCAGGCTCTTGAGCGTCTGGGTCAGGGCGATGCGGCGCATCAATTGCGCCTCGTATTCGGCCGTTGCCACCCCCGACATGAAGTCCGGAATCGCCAACACGTCGAGTTTGGCCTCGTGGAGCATCGATGCCACCACCGACGGCGCAAGGTCGCTGTCCTTGATCGCCCGACCGAGCGTCAGCCACAAGCTGTCGCCCCAGATGCCCGACATGCGTGCGTACGTGCGTGGCTTATTGCCGATGAACAGAATGAACCGCGACGGGTGGACGTCCTGAAATACCGACCCGGCGATAACCTGACCACGGACCGGCATGCCGTACCACGGGGACAGCGGGTTCGTTTCCATCTCGCTCAGGGCAATCTCGGACCGGTTGAGCACCGTCAGGAAGCGCAGGCCCCCCTTGCTGACCATGTCGGGCGTGAGCTCGGTAGCCGGGTTGCCGGGGCCGCCAATCAGCAGCAACGCCCATCCGTCTTTACGGGCCTGCGTACGCGCCTCGCGGATCTTGTAGAGCACACCGAGGCGCTTCTGCTCCAGCTCGATCGCCTGGATCTGGTCCTGGCCGGCCTTCCACGCACGGCCGGCGCGCGTTTCGTCCTCGGGGAGCATGTCCACGATCGCGCGGAACCACCCCGACGTACGGTAAGCGTTGTCGATCTCGGACTGGTTGATCCATGGCAGGCCGTAGGTGTCGTACGACGACTTGTCGCCGCCACCGCCTAGTTGCGCCACCATGTTCTGCAGGCCGTCAGTCGTGATGGTCATGGGTTCGGGTCTCGCGCGTGGTGGGCGGTAGTGTAGCGCGGCGGCGGGCGGGGGTCAAACACCCCCACAATCGATGCGAGGGTGTGTTACGGCAGCGCGTTGCCGCCGGAGACGATGCTTGCGAATGTTCCGCTGACCGACGCCAAGGTATCGATGTTGTAAACCTCGGCAGTACAGTCGGTGACGGATGAGCCCCCGGAGATAAGGGTGCCCGATACGTCCACCCCTACGTTCTTCAGCCTCGCCGCAATCATGTCCCCCGGCTGGTCGATGCTCACCACATGTCCGACCGTGCCGTGAACCCGGATGTCGTCCACGAGAAGCCGCCGCATTTTGACGGTATCGGAGATTGTCGAGTCCACCGGAAGCAAATTCCGCGCCCGGCCGCTATGCACCACGTTGGCGAAATTACCGTAAGCGTCGATGTTCCTCAGGCTTAGAAGCTGTCCACTGCCGCGAAGGATATCCACCGCGCCATAGGCAATTGGGTTGCGGATCGAGAGGTTGGCTATGGACACGCACCGAGCGCGCTCCATGACGATCACGCCGCCATTCAGACCGCTTGCATCCCCGCCGTTGGACAATGCGACTGTCGATTTACCGCACCGAGAAATCGTTCCACCCAACACTTGAACGACCATCGCTTCAGGCGTGTATGGGTCGGTGTCCGCATCCGCGAGGTCGTAAAAGCTCATGGCATCTTCGCAGTCAGTCACGACGAAGTTGCTGTAGACCAGACCGATGGTGGGGTCTGATTTCCAGCCATGGGCGTCGAAGCCGGTGGTGCAGCCCTTTACCGTAAAACCGACAGTGGTGCAGTCGAAGCAGTTGAACTGGTGCGTAATGCCGATACCGCCACCACCAATGGCGGGGTTTGTGCTGGGGTTTCTCAGTAGGTTGCGGATCGTGGTGCCCGGAAGGATGTGGCAATCCTCGACCCCGACTGCCTGACTACCAAGGCCAATGCCGTTCGCGCCGAGGGCGTTGTTACCCTCGATATTCATCCGGATTGCAACGTGGTTGCTGTTCGCGACACCGATGATGTGCGGAACGCCCGAAATCGCTGGGTTGACGTTCAAGTATGCATCAGGGGCGCAGTCGAAAAAGAAATTGTTCTTGCCTGTTATCGAGATGACGCCCGAAACGTCAAACGCACCACCTGTCAGGCGAACGCCTGATTTCCCCTCACTGAGGATGTTTTGCAATCGCTGCGTCTGATCACCCGATCCGAGATATGCGGGAGTGATAGAAAGCGCCCGACTATCGTTGTTCAGATCAACCAGAGTGTTGAGTTTGCCCCGGATAATCCGGTCGCTTTGGCCGTTCGGTATGGAGCCCATGTCGATCATTTAGAACGCCCCTACAAATTCAAGGAAACGGCGCTCTGCGCGGTACTTCGCTGCGACCTCCGTGGCATTCAACCCGCCCCCAATTGTCGCAAAAGAAATCTCAGCGTCGGAGTACGATGTGACAGAGGAGCGGAGAAACTCGATCACACCCGCCGCGATGGAAGTAGATGCAACGGCGACAGTCCCGATGAATTGATCATTCCAATAAAGGGCGTAGGACCCCGATGCTAAACGGCTCACTGTGTACATGCCAAGGCTGTTGCCGGCGCCGGTTGTTGTGGTCAGTGTCCCGTCATTAAGCCGACTCGAAACTGCGCCGTCGAGACCGCCTCTTGTGAAGAGTCGCGCGGTCACATTGCCGATTTCACTGCGACCCGATCCGCTACTTTTTTGACGAACCCATACGCTTATATGAGCGCTATCCTTGGCGAACTGCCCACCAGCCGTCGCAGGGTTAAATCCGGTAAGAAGGTAGATATCAGTCGCGTTGCCTTTAACGCCCTGGTAGGCCGTCCAAATCGGGGTGCCGCCACCTACAGTGAGATTGAAAGCGTTCGCCTTGATGTTCTGCGACCCGACTTGTGAATCGCGCGCCGCTAGAGCGTGGATGGTGTCCTTTTTAGGCCAAATTACTGCGGCCTTGTAATCATATATCAGACCAGAATACGCCCCTTGAATGCCTGCGCTTTCTGGCGTGGTAAACCTCGAAACGAGAACGCCGACATCGGTGATGTTCGCAAAGTCGATCAGCGCATTGATCCGGGTCCGCGCCGCACTGTTCAGCGCTCCATCTGCGAACGTCGCGAGCCCCATGATGGACGAAATACTGTTAACAGCCGACCTGGCATTCCCCCATGTGGTCCATCCGCTCGCCGCCCCATCACCCAGATAGACTTCCACGAAAGCGACGATCTTTGCTTGCGCGGTGGACAGGGTTTCGCCGCTCGCAATAGGCAGAAAGGGCACATCCTCCCAGTCGCCGGTATCGTCCCAATCGGCGTCGTCATCCCATCCCGAGCCGCCCGGCGCGGCCCATGGTCGCGAGTCTATCCAAAAAGCAGTGTCAAGCCACACCCCCACACCCGATACGGGAGTCGCATCGACCCACCGGCCCGTACTATCTTGCGCGGCCATTGCGTCAACGAACCGTATGGGGTCGCCCACGTCGGACTCCTCGGCGGGTGCCGGATCGACCCACTGGCCAGCAGCGTTCTGCACGGCGGCGTCGGTGGAGTAAACCGGCACGGCCTCAACCGTACGGCCAGCGCTGTCGGTAGTGATGATGTCTGTGGTTGTTCGGACGGGCCATACCATGGCTGCGCACCCTACATGCCAAAGCCCGCCCCGTCCAGATGGGTAAACCGTGCGCCGTAAATGATGTCACCGTCAGCCACGGCCCGAGCCCACTGGCGGGCGTCCTCGAGCGGTATGGGCGGTTCCCAGCGTTCGGACGCGGTTCCCGGTGGTGACTAGAATGGGTTTGCCGGCGATGGGCAGGGCGGTGGGGGTGGGCTTCACAGCGCCGCGCCCATATCGTACCCGCCGCCCTGTCGCGGGGCGAATAGCTGCATGACGGCGTCGAACTTGTTGGGGCTGGGCATCTTCTTGCCATCAACCACAGGCGCCTTATCCACGACCATTTTGCCGATCGTGCTGTAGGTGTAGGTGGGTTGGGACAGTTCCATGAGGAGCGTGGCGAGACCGGGCAGATCCGGGTCGATGCTGATCAGGTCGTCGGGGTCGTACTCCCCGACGGTGCCGGCCTGGATGGCCCGGAACGTGCGCTGGAACCGCAGTCGCAGCATCCAGCACGCTTGCGACTTGGCGTTCTGGAAATAGTCCTTGTTGGTCCGCTCGAGCCGCTTGCCCGTAGTGGCGGGCACAGCGGTCGGAATCGGCGCGTCGGGCTTCCACACGGCCCCGCTGCCACGGAACGGGGTGACGGTGAGTTTGCGTGCGGGACGGGCTTCGTTGAGCACCCGAGCGTCACCTCGCACGCCGGCACCGAGACCATCCGCGTCGTAGGTGAAGCCGTCGAGCCCACAGTCGTCGGCCATGGCGAAGGCGGTAGCGACCGTATCGAATATGTCCGCGCCCTTGCCTGACCAGTCGTCGCAGCCATCAACCTCAATGCCCTGCGCGGTCGCAAAGCAGTTCTTGTCGACCCCCTCGTCCGCAACGTCGAGCGCTCCTCGCCGGCGGCCGGTCAGCGGCAGGTTGAGGCGGGCAGCGGCGCCGACGGCAGATTGCGCCCATGCGGACGGTATCAGCACGCCCTCGACCGAGGCGCTATAGTCGATGTCGATTTCCTGAGCGACGAGCACGGGGTCGAACGTGGCGACCTGTTTGTCGTACCATGCCTGCGACTTGCGCGGATCCGCCCGCCAGTTGAACGTAAACACCGGCACCCGGCCGCTGTGGCGCTTGATGGCGAACTCGTTGGTCAGGCCGCGCACGGTTGATATGTCGATCTGCGTGTCGGTCGTGGCGGATAGGGCCTGGTCGACCATTTTAGCCCGCTGGATGTGCGCGAACTCGTCCACGAAGTAGAGGGACGCACGGCCGCCGCGGCCAATGTTGTCGCCGCCCTGGCCCTTCATAACGCTGCCCGTCTCGGGGAACCGGAGCAGCCCCTCCTTGCTGTGCGCCTTGTTGGCGCTGGACCATCCACCCGTGAACTCAATAGGCAGGTGGTCCACGAAGAACCGGCCTTTCTCGAGGATGCTGTCCATGTCGCCCAGCGTGTCCACGAGCGATACCAGGTTGGCGCCGTACCCGATCGTGAGGTCGTCGTGGAACAGGCAGAGCGTGGCGCCGAGCGATACGGCCAGCCACGTCACGCCCGACTCGCGCGACTTCTCGGTAAGCCCGCGGCGTTGCGTGCGCCACAGGTCCACGACCCACTGCAGCCACTCGACCTGCTTGGGGAACAGCATGAACGGGCGAATGATCGGCCCGCCATCGTTGGCCTTCGGAGCGTAGGTTACACCCCAATCCGATATGAACGCCCACGGGTGGTCGCGGTAATACAGGCGCAGCGCCGGCAGGATCTCGGGATGCGCGCGGATATGGGCGAGGCGCTTGATCCTCGAATTAATGACGGGGAGATAATCGGGGGCCAGCCAGTTGAAGTCGGGTGGGGTCATGCGTCGACCGGAACGTCCAGCAGGTGCCGGAACTGGGCCACGTCATCGGCTTCGGTACGCTGCGGCACGAGCGGGCGGAAACGGTCAACTCCGAACGCTACACGCCCGTATGTCGTGCCGCCGCCGTCCCAGACCACGTGCCTTGGGTAGTCGTGGCCGACGAGGTAAAGCGCAACCTTAGCGCCATCCCGAAACACCTCAATAACCTCGCAAACCTCATTCAGGACCGGCCCCCCGCTCGGCAACGGGTCGATACAAACGCACTGGACGCCCGGCCGGGCCCACGCGCTCACCGCAACGCCTCGTACAGCGCGGCCAGCTCGGGCCGTCCCTGCAGGTCACCGTGGGTCGGGGTGCGTGTGCCCAGTTCGGCCAGCGCGAACGCTTCCCACGCGTCGAGGGCTCGGTCGTAGACGCCGGACCAGTAGTCGTCGCGGGCCTCGGCTAGGCGGGACGTGAGCGTGGCAATCTGGTCGGCCTGCTCAGCCAGCAGGATGGCGACGGCGTCATCCATTGCGCAACGCCTCATCTGGGAAATTCAGGTAGCAATTACGGCCCCAAGCAGCCAACGCAGCGCGGTCGTAAGCGCGGGCAGCATCCTGCGCAGTGTCGAAAGTGCCGATACGGCGCCGTTCTATTCTGGCCTCGTACGTCCCTCGACGTGCGTTAACCCCCACCCCCTTAAAGCCCGTGGTATTTTTGGGCATCGGCCCCGACATGCGCGTAGCTGCGGAAATGTTGGCCCGATGCGTACTGCTCAATGCGCGGCCTCGGTGAGCGGCGCTCATCTTGGCACGTGCGGCAGGGCTGTTAGTCTTGCCGAGGTGAAAGGCTCGCAATTTGGCCTTGGCTTCGTCACTTTGGGTTCTGCCGCGTCCAGCGTCGGCAATCTTGGCCCGGTGCTCCGCCGTCAGAGGTTTTCCGCGTTTCAAAGCTGCAACTCGGGCGATATGTTCGGGGCTGATAGTCTTGCCCCTATGGGCCGCGCCTATCCTTGCTTTGTGGACCTCGGTCAGCACGCGCCCGACAGCCCCCTCGCCTCCGTCGGTCCGATTGACGAGAAACCCACCAAACTCACGGCGACCGTAACGCTCGATCAGCAGGCACTCGTGGGTAAAAGCCTCGGACTCCAGAACGAACTCGTCCGCAATCTCAACCACGCAACCCCCTTTAGCATATTCCGCTTGGAAAACTGCGGTACGCTTCGCGACGTTGCGAGCGCGCTTATGCCCGTCGTTCCCACCCTTCCCGACATAAAAGGGGGTGCCAGTAACGTCGCGCCAGATGTATGTGTAAAACATGCCGAGTATCCCTCTCGTTATCCAGGTATGGTGCTTGGCGGAACGCTGGATGACGTTCTTTTCGGACTGCAGGCCCTAGCCAAGCTCACGAATACAGTACGATGCGGATCACTTTTTGACAAGGGTGTCCGGGTTCGCCCCCGCTTTAATCAAATCAGAATAAACCGACACGGCGTCCTCGACCGTGGCGGCCGGTGCGCCGGCAATGACCCCACGCAGGCGCAGGTCGACCGTGTCGGTGAACCCGCCGAGGATGCGGATAGCGTCCTGCAGAGCCTTGTCCTGGTCGGCCAGCAGCACCTCGACGCCGTTGCGGGTCGCCTTGACGCCCCGGTACAGCATGCGGGCGCCGCGGGACAGCTTGGTCGTGTCACGGGCGACAATGCGCTCTAGGCCCTCGCCACGGCATTCGGGGCACTCGTCGTGGGGCGCAAGCGTGTGGTCGTAGTCAAAGCCGCCAGCGGGGTCGGGGAGGGGGATAGCGTCGTCCCCCGCCTTCTGCTTGGCCTGTTGCTGTTCGACGCGGGCCAGCGCCTCGAGGTACTCACGCTCCCGCCACTGGTAGCGGTGGCCGACGCCATGGCAATACCGGCAGCAGCCAACACGCAGGCCGATCAGCTCGTTGGGGTCGGCAGCGGCCGTTTCGATCAGACGGACGAGCGCGTCCTTGACGGTGAACTCGAGGCCGTCGATCGCGGCTTTGCGTTGCTGCTCGAGGCCGGCGTCGATGGACGCGCGGACGTGTGGGATGCGCATCAGTTCGTACGCGGCCTTGGCCACCGAGTTGCCAGACATGCGGACGGCGTCATAGGCGTGCCGGTACGCTTCGTTGGCGTTGTGGTGCTCGACGTAATGGTCCCGAAACGCCTGCTGCTTGTCGGTCAGTTCCGAATGAATAGCCATGGGCCATATTAGGGGCGCTGTGCCGGAACGGTCAAGCCCACACGCAATTCCCCACTACCCCCAGCACTCCCCGAGCCATACCGGGGACGTTTCCGCAAGGATTCATAAGGCTTTTTTCTATATTCCCCAGTACCCCCAGTATAAAACTACATCGCTCCGTATACGCACACATGCATGCACACGCACGCTACGTGTGAGCAACTGGATCATACTGGGAGTGCGGGGAGTACCGGGGAAACCAATAAAATCAATGGGTTACAGCCCCAGTATGATCGGGGGGTGCCCTTATACTGGGGGCCTCAACGGGCCAACGTTGACGCAGCGACCGCTCCGGACGCCTCGCCCTGAGCCTTGCTGTACGCTTTGGCGACGTCAGCAGCCGTCGTGAAGTTCAACGCGAGGTGACCGTTACGTACGAAAAGTTTCGGTTTGCCGACGTCCGGCTGCACCAAATCGTTGACGCGACCTTCCGGAAGGGCTGGGTGCCAGTCATAGTCGAGGCTCCGCATCATCTCACGGCGCTTGTTCCGCGGCACGGCGATCCGCTTCGCGTCGAGCAAGCGGTCCAGCATAATGGACGAGACCCACCCGCCTGCAAAGCCCGGCTGGCCCTGTTCGATCGCCTCCATGATCTCCTGCTCGGCACGCCCCTGACTGGCATAGATGGCCGCAAGGCTGCTGCTTGAGCGCGGCGCCCGTGTCGCCAGTTGCGCCGGGTCGAGCTCGGCCGTAAGCGGGTACGTGGCGAGATACTCGTTGAGCACCGCAAGCCCATGGTTCGGCCCGTGGCTGGCGTAGGCGTTGCGGCCATAGGCCCAGTCGAACAGGTCGGCAAAATACTTCCCGTCCATGCCGGCGTTGAGGATGTCGCGCTCGGTCTGCAGCGCCATGAACAGGACGCAGTACCGCCGCATATCGATCGTGACCGGGACGCCGTCCTTGTGGTTGGTGAACATGAGACCATTGGCGAAGTTGTCGAGCGTGGCCTCCTCGATGCCCTTGCCTTCGATCGGCAGGACGCTGTCGGTGACCGTTGTCTTGAGCTCCTCGAGGAAGTCCCGACGGTTGGCCGAGTAAATCTCGTTGAGCCCAAGGAACAGTTTGCCCTCGATCCACCCGTTGAAGTTGACGCCGTTGCGGGCCATCTTGGATGTGTTCGGCAGGTGCGTGTATTGCGGCCCGATGCAATGGCGCATCAGGTCCATCAGCAGCCCCTTGCCAGTGCCCTCGGTCGACTGGATCACCGGCCACCAGAAGAACTTGCGCCCGACGTTCTGGACCATGCTGGCGAGATAGTGCAGCAGGATGTCCCGATCGTGCTCAGACGGGAAGCACCGAGCCAACCAGTCAAGGAACTTGCCAGGGTCGCCGGCGTGCCGTGCTGTCGTGATCGGGATGTAGGTGTTGACGAGCACCCGGCTCCCCTCGTGGATGAGCGCGCGGGCCGGATGGTTGGGGCGAAAGCAGCGTTCGTCGGCGGTCGGGGGTGCATAGGCCCTGTTCTTAAGGAACGCCTCCCACGCGCTCGTCACCAGGTCTTGATTGTCCGGGTCGATCGAGAACTTATGGCCGCCCATCCGAGCGTCGAAACGGGACTGGTTGAGTAGTGCGCCGTTCGGCATGAGCACCCGGTCCAGCGACGTCACATACACGCAGCCTTGGAAGTGGCGCGCCTGCTGGTCGATGAACATCATGCCGTTCGTTCCGCCTGTGCGGGCGCTCAGGCCCGCCTCGCGTACGGCGGTCGTCGCTGGCGGCTCGGGCAGCGCGGCCGGGGGCAACGGCGCCGGGGTGGCTAGGATGGCCGCGGCGTCGATACGGTGCGCGCCGGCAAGGGCCGCCTTGCGCCGTGCCGCCCGTTCCGGGTCCGCCTGGTCGAGACAGTGAGCGCTGACGGGCAGTTCCGGGTTGAGGATGACGCCCATGACCTCGGCGTCCGTAAAGCCCTCGCGGGCCATCTGGGCGACGACGCGCGACACATGCGCGCTGCGGTCTCCCTGCGCGGGCTCGGGCGTGGCCACCAGGTCGCGCAGCGCGGCGCTGGCACGGTCGGGCAGGAGGATGAGCGTGTATGGCTCGTCCGGTATCTCCGGGTCGTGCGTCACGGCCGGGGGCGGCGTATAGGGGAAGGCCGCGGTGAGGGCCGCAGGGTCGAACCGATGGCCAGCGGTGGTGGCTAGGGCGGTCGGCACCGGGACGCGGCCACGGGCCTGCTTGCGCGCGTTCGGCCAGTTGATCGTATCGGGCCAGCGCAACACCCGGTCCGCGTTCCAGCAATCGTCAGCATGGAACGTTTGCGCGATGCCTTTGTTCAGTGTCTCGAGCTCGGCCACCGGGAGGGGTGCGGTCAGATCCCACACGCCCTGCCACCCGCCACCACTATCGATGACGAACGACGGGTTGCCGCGCTGGAGGAGGTCGGCCAGCGCCGCCGCCTTGTCCCATGCGCTTCCGTCCTTTGGCGGGTCGATGTCAACGAACGCGCGGTGGCATCCGCCGGCGAGATCGGTCTTTGAGTATTTGCCGTCCTTGGGCTTGCCCGTATTGGCCGACCAGTAGACGCCACGCTCGTCGGCGTTCTCGGCCATAGCCCACGCCTGCGCGCCGGCAAGGTCGTCTCCGAACCACTTGGCATGCACCGGCTGGGCCGGGTCGACATGGATCGAGACGAGGTGAATATTGCGGGCAAGCGGCCCGACGTGTATAGAATGGTCAGCCAAGGCGATACCGTCCCTATCATAATTGGTCAGGAGCCCCGTCGAGCTTGGTCAGAGCTCCGGGGCTCCGTCATTTATAGGCCCGAGGTGGCCCGCACCGCAAGCCACGACCGGATGAACTGTTCGGCCTGGTACGCGTTGATCGCGTTGCCGTACGCCCGCAACGCCCCTACTCGGTAAGCTTTGGCTCGTCTAAGGCTAGCTGCGTCAAGACCTGCCACATCGACCAGTCCTCGTAACCTGGCATCGACCGTGCCCATTCCTCGGGCAAGCCCATGAGCCAGCGGCTGAGATCCGGATTCAACTGGCCGCCACTTACCGTCCCGGCACCAGAGCCAGTCAGGAGCGTCCCACGGTTGGTAAGACGCATGGGGCCGGGCAGATGGGTCGCCTGACCCGTCAACGTTGCTATGCCCCGCCTCGTATCCGGCTGGTCGTTGGGGTTGGTCGTCGGCGTGTTCCATCCCGCCGCGCCACCGTCCGTCAGCTTGGCGAAGTCCCGCAGGTCGTTCGCGTGTGGCCCCTGTACCCGTTCCATCGCCTTGATCGGGTCCGAGTATTCCCCGCCCGCTGCGAGCTTCGCGGTCGGTGTCGGCCATCCCGACAAATGGCACACGATCCCCAATTCCGACGAAGGGTTGTCTCGGTCGAGGAACCTGTCCGCCGCTTCCGACGACCGGCGCGCCATCTGTTCGTCTCGTGCTTTCGGTGTTGACCACCCCGACCATTCCGCCACGTCCTTGAGCGTCACCTGCACCTTGCGGCCCTCTGGCGTCCGTCCCGTCGCTGTCGTACCCTCCGGCACCGTCTGGCCACCGCTGGGCGTCGTCGGACTCGGCCACCCAGTACAGCCGGTCTCGGATATGGGGCGCCCCACTGAGCGCGCTCGTAAAAGGGACCGCCCCGACGGCGTAGTGTGCGCTTTCCAGATCGTCCGATATAATGTCGAACCATGCCCGAGGCGCCCCATCAGGTCCGCCGCCAACGCCACCGACAGCGCCTCGCTTGCCGAGGACACTAGCGTCAGCGACTTGTTCTCCGAAGATGACATCGGGTCGGCACTCCTTGATTAGGTTCTCAAACCAATGCGGCCACAGGTGCCGCTCGTCGTCCGCGCCCTTGCCAGCACCCGCACCCGACCACGGCTGGCAAGGAGCCGAGCCGGACCACATCGGTCGCTCGTCAGGCCACCCCGCGCGGCGGGCCGCTAGGCTCCAGACCGCAACACCGGCAAAGGTATGGAATTGGGTGAAGCCCTTGAGGTCATAGGGCGTCAGTTCCGTCACGCTGCGCTCGTCCACGTGCCCCGGCATTATGTGGCCGTTGGCTATCAGGTTGCGGATCGTCTGGGCACAGAACGGATCGATCTCGTTGTATAGGGCGTAATGGGTCATGCCCTCACGCTAGGCGACGGTGACGCGTCCGTCAACTACTATTTACGCCAACGTTGCCAGCGCAGCCTGACGCACCTCAACAGGTGCCCCACGTGCCGTCGGATGACCAGCGGCCAGCCCCTGCGCGACGATACCGGACAGCCCTTGGCTCACCGCCTCGGCCATGACCGCATCGCGCAGCGCCCCAATGTCGCCGTATGCGTTGCTCACGGTCCCGGCGGCCACCCCAGCCTCGGCGGCGACCTGGCCACGGGTGAACGCCGCCCAACCGACCGTACCGGCCACAGTGACGGCAGCGGCCAGCACACGCGCGGCACGCTCGGCACGGGCGGCAACGGAGTCCTCGGCCGCTTTCTTTAGATACGCCTCGTAGGCGGGGGAATGGGTCATTGGGTGTCGGGTCCGGGCGTTGGTTACGGTTGGTGCGGACGGTACACTAGGGTGACGGATGGGTCAAGGTCGCTAGACGGTCGCGAACTTTGACGTAATGGCTAAGCTCGATCGCCGTCACGCCTACGGCTTTCGCCGCAAGTCTTCGACTCAGGTATGATACCCCACCTATCGTAACGGGGCGTCTGTGCCCGGACGTGCCGACGAAGTCCAACCGGCCGTCACGTTCGGCATAAAGGATGGCGGTGTTGGACACGCCGAGGGACCGCGCCGCCTCGGCACGACTTTCGTAAGTGACCCCGCGAATAGTCACGGGTATTTTTCCTCGCCCCCGCCCGTACAAAGTCATATTTGATCCTCGCTAGTGATAAACCGCGCCTCGCCACCGCCGGCCAGCACCAGTTGCGCCCACGCCATCTGCGCGGTCTCGCGGCCCGCCCCGGTATAGTGCCAGCCGGGGTGCTTGATCTCCCAGCTCGTGAACTGGGCCAGCACCTGACCGACCATGTCGGGGGTCACCAGCACCCGCCGCCATCCGATGAGGTCGTGGCTCTTGACCCGCTCGTTCAACGCCTTGGTGTCGTTCGCCAGGCCAAAGCGCACCAACCGGCCCGTCTCGTCCTGCAGCGCTCCGACCTGATTCCGGAACATCTTATACCCGTGGCGGGGCGCCTCAAGCCGTACCAGGGACATCGCCCTAGCTTCCGAACCTTCTGCGGTCGGCCCTTCTGGCGCGGGGGGAAGGATGGCAGACATTAACGCTGCCGCCGCTTCCGGGAATCGTGTTGCCCAGTCTTGCATAAAATCAGACACCTCCAACCTCCGACGGAAAGTTGAGATAGCAGTTACCTGCGCCCCATATTTCGAGGGCCGCTTTGTCGTATGCCCTAGCGGCGTCATCTTCGGATGCAAAGCGCCCCAAATGAACGCCCTTAACTCGGGCGGCCCATTTGTCACGCCTCGGATCGAAATTGACGCCTTTGTACTTGCCGCGTTTTGGCGGCGTTAGAGGTTGGCTTTTACGGGCACCAGCACTTAACTTCGCCCTAACTTCCGGACGCTCAGCCTGCTCCTTTGAACGGACGCTTTGTGCGGCTCTTGCTTCGGGTGATTGCCACCGACGCCGAGTGCGGGCGCTATTGGCCGCGCGTGCCTCGGGCGAACCATTGACGACCAACATTTTTGCGCTCTGGGCCGACCTAGCCTCAGGTGTGCTCATCAAGGCTTTCATCCTGGCGGACCAAAGCTCTCGCATTCCCGGTATGTCAAACAGGGCTTTAGTTCTCCGACTTTGCGCCGCCCTTGCTTCTGGGGTTCCAACTCTCCGCCTCGTCCGTTCGCTGTTCGCCGCGCGGATCTCTGGCGTTTGCTCTATTTTCCCAGCGATTAGGGACGCGTTGTACAGCCGTATGCCCAAGGCCGTCCGGGCGTTATCCAACCACCATTGCTCGCGCTCAATCAGCGATGCGTTCTCGCAAAGTTCGACAATCTCAAAAAACAACTGGTCTCCATATTTATTAAACGCGTTTTGTAAGGCTTGGTTGACGTGCCGACCGCCGCGAAGCTCCCGGAAGTGCTCGCGCCGCCGGCGCGTAAAGTTACCCGTCGACCCGATATACGCCTTACCGCTGGGTGAAACGATCATGTATATCCCACTCATGCTAAAGCCTCGCTGCCGGGGCTGGCGGCGTCGGTCGGTGGCGGCAGGGTGATGGCGGCAAGGGCCGCCGCGGCCTCGGGATAGCGGGCGGCCCATTGGGTGAGTGCGTCGGTCATGGCCGCGGACGCTCTAGACTGTACCCGATGCCCCAGTGGTTGGTGATCCGCACCTTATAGGGCTTGAGTTTGGGTCGCATACGCAGGATGTGCGCGCGGACGTTGTTCTCCCCGATCGGATCGTCGCTACCAATGGCGGCCAGCAGATGCTCGGTACTGATCACGCCCTGACGACTGGTCAGCGCGGCGTAAATGCGCTGTTGCGCCCGCGTCAGACCCCACTCGATGGGGACGGATACCGGCGGCACGAGCAGCGCCCGCAACTGGCGGTTTTCCTCGCGGAGTTGGTCGATCTCGTCCTGTAGGGCGGTCATGGCTTGACTGCCGCGTTAGCGTTGACCGCCGCCACAATGGCCTCGGCAGTTTCGACCCGCGAGATATACCCGAGGTGCTTGTCGTAAGCGTCGTGCAGGTATGCGCCAAAGCCAGCAGGTTCTTTGCGTAGGTATATGGGGGTTTTCATCGTCTCTCCCGTGTCTTGGCCCACACGCTACCCGACCGTGACGCTACGGTCAACCCTGTCCCGCAGGGCGATAGCCTCGTCCCGCGACAGCGCCAGCGCCTCGACCACCGACACGCCGAACTCCCTCCAAAAACGCCGCTGTATGTCCCGGTCGTCCAGCCCTGCGGCATGCCACCGGCCGCCATACGCTGCCATGGCCACGCGCAGATCGGCCAGCGCTTCCAGCCGCGTCATGTGCGCCTTGAGGTTGTGCGTAATGAACCGGGACGGCAGGCCGCTGGCGGTCAGGCGCGCACGCTCGTCATCCAACGGCACGGGTATCTCGCCCCGCAACGCGGCCAGGACGTCCGGGTCGAGCAGCACCATATCGCCCTCGACCATGTCGGGGGTGCTGCGGGCGGCCGGCGCCGGTATCTCCGTGCCGCAATAGGGACACGCGTGCAGGTACGCCGGGTATGGTTCCGCACAGGTTGGGTCGAGGCAATAGCGCATCTTCTCCGCATCGCTCGGCCCGCTGGCCTTGCGGTCGGCGTCGTCCAGTGACCACGTGCGGGGTGTATCGGGCCCGCCGCCATGGCGCAGGAAGTTGCCGACATGGTCGATGAGAAGCGTCGTCCACTTCCCCGCCATGGTACGCAGTCCTCGGCCCAGTTGTTGCAGGAACACCGACACGCTGGCGGTCGGCCGGGCCATCGTGACGACCTCGATCGCCGGGATGTCTGTACCCTCGCTGATGACGTCGACGGCCACCACCTGCAGGATCTCACGCTTGGCCAGGCGCTCAAAGATGGCCCGCCGCACCGTCGGGTCCGTGTCGCCGGTCAGCACCTCGGCCGGCACACCTCCGGCCCGATATGCGGCGGCCATGTCGGTCGCGGTGTCGACGTCGGTCGTGAAGGTGATGCCTATCCGCCCCGGAGCGTGCTGCAGGTAGCTGCCCACCACGTCGCCCACGATGCCGGACTGCTGGCTGGCCCGCTTCTGCGCCGCCACGGACCAGTCGCCCGACTCGGCCACCTCACCTAAGAACTCGGTTATGTGCGACTCGGCGCCTACCACGCGGTACGGCGTCAAGTAGCCCATGCGCGGGTCGGGGCGCTCGTCGCGGGTATGGTAGCCGCCTAAGAGGCGTGACGGGGCGCACGTCACCGACTCGCCGGCCAGCACCAGGCGCACGCCGAGCGTATCGTCGTCCTCGTCCACCAGCGCGACCATGAAGTCCGCGTACCCGCTGGCATGGCGCCCGAGGCCCTTGCCGTCCGCACGCTTGGGCGTGGCCGTCGGCAGCAACCCGCGACAGTCGGGATGGGTGAACATGTTGACGCATGTCGCCCACGTGTTGTCTCGCACGACATGGTGGCCCTCGTCCACGATCCACAGCGTGACGGTGCTGGCCCACGTGGCAAGCTCGGTCTTACGGTTGGCAAGTGTCTGCGCACTGGCGACGGCGCACCGGGAGCCGGGGTCGACATACGAGACGCCGAACTCCGCCACGTGCATCTGCGCGATAATGCGCTGGTCTTTGGCCGAGCAGATCAGCCGGTGCCGGATGCCACAGCGGGCGAGGGTCATGCTAAGCTGGGACACCAGGTTGCCGCGATGTGCGATCAGGCACGACGCGCCCCGGTGCTGGGTGATGGCGTCGGCTATCAGCAGGGTCTTGCCGGCACCGGTCGGGGCGAGGACGACACCGACGGCCAGCGCCAGCCACGCTGCGCGCACCGAGGCCATGAGGGCGGACTGGTAGGGACGGAGGGCGAGGGTCATGCGGACAGCCACGCTCCGAGGACCGCGTCCACTAAATCAATAACGTCGGTTGTGCGGTCGTTCGCGTCAAGTACGCCCTTGGCCACCAGAAGTGTCCGCAGGCGGCCCATGTCGGACGTGGTCTTAGGGTAAGGCAGCTTTTGCAGACCGAGCCGTTCGGCTGCTTTTTCCCCGTCGCGGTCAATCGCTTTCCAGTATAGATATTTTCCCGCATCGTAATGCGGCGTTGCGACTTGCCCGCCCATCTGGGCAATGGCCACCACCATGTCGACACTAGACGTCCCAAATCGGGCGTATGCCGTCCGACGAGGCACAAAGGCCCCATCGATGTCGAACCCATCGCAGGATGGTTGCCGGGACGCTGTGTAATCCCACGACGCGGCCTGATAGACGCCGCCATGATGGCCTTGCGTGTTGTCGGCAAACGACACGATTAGACGGGGTAAATCGGCCCGCGCTTTGGCAGACTTGATGGTCTGGGATATAAGTTGCGTCAAGCTGACCGCATCCGCGCCGGGGACACGGATCAACCGCGACAATTCCATAACGGGTTCAGACCAGCGCGTTGGGGGCTGGGACAGGAAGCACGCC
>JAJDFE020000217.1:0-51495 GCA_021527465.2 Geoglossum glabrum
CCCTGTTGACAAGACTGACAGTACGCATTCCAATTTCTATGTATTTCAACAATCAGCGAAAAAAAATACCCTCCAAAAACTAAGAATAAAAAATTATAAAAAATTAGAAACCCCCCCGCCGCCAGCAAAATAAACACAATAAATCCGCAAAAATTACCGGGTAGTTTTTCTCCCCCCATTTATTTATTCCCTTTTAGCTAGCACACCCGAGCAGTAAGTCCCAGTACGCCCCCCCCCCGTCGTCGGCTGCGGGGGTCAGGTGGGGGTCGTTGAGTAAATTCAATTAATCAGGACCAGGAACCGCGCCCTGAAAACCCGAGCTACTCGGTAGGACGGGAGGTATGTCGTTTACAAAAAAAAAAAAAAAAAAAAAAAAACAAAAAACTCTTTTATCACCACATACCATTTAGCGGGGGATGATGCACTCACCATATGGGCGTATTTCCCAGGCTCCCCGTTTTTCAACCGGGGCTGGGGGGGGGGGGGGGGGTGTCGCCTCTACCAGTACAGTTATTTCCTTGTGTAACTTGTACATAGTAGGTAAACCTGGATCGTGGGGGGGGGGTTTTTTTTTTTTTTTTTTGGTCGCGAACCCCCCTCCCCCCCCCGCGCGAGGGTGGGAGGAGCGGAAAGAAAGAAAAAAAAAATTAATTCCAGACAAAAAAAATATCATGTTAGAACTCGTTTTCTTGGGCTTTGAAATTTTTTTTTTTTTTTTTTGGGGTGTCTACGGATGGGATATATGCGTGGGAAACGATGTGCGATGTGCAAGAGAACTGATTCCGTGTTAAATTGACTAGCACTAGCCTCTATTTGTTTCCACACCCGCTTGGACAAATGAATGTAAGACGAAATGGAGATTATGCTCTATAATCCGGTCTATAACCCAGTACGCCATTAAATACACAAAAGTAGTCTGAATTTTTTTCTCCTGAAGGATTGAGTGGATAGTGTGGCCTTTATTTGAGTACTTCATCTCTCTCCCATCCTGTTGGTTTTAGAGTTTCCAACCCCTTTGATGGCCTTGGTTCGTTCGGATCCCGGTATTCTGCCACGTACGGATTGGGATCCCCCTGGGTCAGGTTCCCTAGAGTATGGTTAACTTCTCTATGCTTGGCCTCGTCGGCCCTGACATAGAGCAGGAGATCCCTAATCTTCCGGTGGCCACCGGGCATATCCCAATACTTTATAGCGAATGCTGGAGCGTCAAGGTTCTCCCATCGCGGAAGCTTTCCGGCGTCTAGGTCGTTAATAGCGCGCGTGTACGTGATGACGGCTTCTTCCTCCAGGTAGCCGACGAAACGGTGACAGGTCCGCGGCGAGATGAGGTATGCGAGGAAGAAACCGTTGAAAAAGACTCCCTGCGCACCCAAGACCATGAATTTCATGAACCAGCCAGGTTCTGCCATTTTGAGAAACGTGAGGAGGTGCATTCTTTCGTTGTACGCTTCCTCGAGAAGGGTCTCGATCCTAACCTCCGCCCAAGCGCATTAGAACTCAAAGGTCCTATGATTTCGAAAGATGGGGGACTGCTTGGGGAACGGCTCACCATCCATTATCCCTCTTCATCCTCCGTAGGCTATGAAGGTGCCTTAACATCCCGCCGACCATCCCTGGGACACCGGCAACACTCTCAAGGAACAAGAATCGAACAAGCCACTTTCGTTCGTCCATAGCGAAGCGCTTGCGCTTTGCGTCACGAGGGTCCTTTTCTCCCGCCGCGACCTCCTTGTCGTGGCGATACCCGGTGGCGAAATCGGTGACCGACCGCAGGATCTGCACAGCCTTCAGTGCAACCCAGTCAGACCAATTCTTCGTCTCGCGATGGGCGATTATGATCTGGTTCATCTGCTCTTCGGTATATCTGTTGGACCCAGCTGTTAGTGAAACCGGGTCGGTACGATGATTTGCGTGGAGAACCTGGGGCCCGGGTGAGGCACATACACAGGGTGGGGCCATGCTTCGCTCTTCTTGATGGCTGGGTAGTTTTCTGGTGGTGGGAAGTACTCCTTTATACTTGTTCGTGGTGTAGATGAGAACTGTCGGTGCGATACCTGGGAAGCATATTGGTGGACGAAAATGTAGCTGGCTTTAAGGCCTGTTGTAACTGCCGTGGGCGGGCCTACTGTCAGGCCGTGCCTAGCGCGGGCGAGTAGCTTTGGCGCGGTTCTTGCAGCAAGCATTTCCTAACTCTGATAGCGTTGTTAGATGCTGCGTGCTTGTCGGGAACCAAGTGAATGGGATACGGACGAGCGAGGTGTTAAAGAACGCTGTTGGCTTTTAGCCCCAAAAATCCTTTCAGTTATGACGTCCCACCTGATCCTTATACGTATTTTTTCCTCCAGCCCACTCGTGGTCGGTTTTCAGCCCCAACGTCGGGGTGCGCCGGCGCCTCCAGCTGTTTTAGCTCAGCGCCGAGGCGCATGCGGAGTGATGCAAAACCACCGAGCTGATGGAAGACGGCTGAGGATCTAGCGCGAGGGTACTGCCACGGCTACCATGACTACCATGGCTACCATGACTGCCATGACCGCAATAGGCTGTCGATGAATAAGAAAGCCGTGTGCCTGCATCTCCGAGCCGTCGGCCGAAGTCGGGCCTAACGATAGGGCGCTCACATGCGATGCAGAAATTTCGAATTACGATAGATGGGTCATGAAATGGGCATTGGTGTCGCTTCCAGCACAATATCCTGGGCATGTATTCCTGTACCCGTTTTCCCTTGAGGAGAATGCCTGTGGCCGAATCCGATTCCTCATTTGTGTTCGTAATTCAGAGTTGCAACTCAGCCCTCTACCCGGTTTGCCCATCTTCGGGAAGCGATACTCTCATTCACAAGGAGGGACGTATAACCGATGACTCCCCGAGGCTGCTGCTCATAGATGTGATCACAACCTTCCTTGGGTTGCGCCTTGAAGCGCGTCCTTTTTCATCTTTTTGTCCTAGCCAACGGGCCCCCAAGGTGGGATAAGGATAACCTTAATTACACGACGGACGGAAGGGGTTCCCACATGCTAAGAAAATAATACCCATATCAGATCCTCGGTATGCTCACGGTTGTGCATCTCTACTTTCTCACAGTCCTCTCGATCTTGAATGAAGCTTCGCTATCATCGGTGTCCTTCTCAGATTTCTCGAGCTTCACCACGTGGGCATACGGTGGGCCTCTGTCAATATCTGCGAGGAGCTTCTTAAGGGAGTCTTCGTCGCCCTGGGCTTCGCCTTCCACCTATATGATACGTGATAGGTTTTGGAGTGAGCGGATGGCATTCGCCCCGGGCGCTGTCAGTAAAGGGAGGTACCTTCCCGTCTTCCGTGTTGCGGACCCAGCCAGTTAGACCGTACTCAGTTGCTTTCTGTTGTGTGAACTTGCTAGAGGTCTGTGAGTACTTTGACATTGCCCAACTGCCTTCCAAGTGCTGTTACCGGAAGAAGACGCCTGGATAGGAAACGAGGTCAGACCGCATTGCCACTCCTGCCACGGCGCGCCCTATCCAGCTGCATCGCGATGCGCGGCATCTTCATCTCTTATCGATAGCACGCTCTATACAGGGTACATACCTTGGACTTGGCCATGGACTATAAATGAAAGCTGCGCGCTGTCAGAAGCCTCGAATAGGGCGGGACAATGCATTCCACCCACCCGTTTCACCATTGCGTTGGTCTGTCCGAGAGGGAGGTTTATTTGAACGTGATACAATTGAGCAACAGAGCAGCGGAGGTGATGAAACTCGCCACCCATTCTTTCGGAACACGCAGGTCGCGTAGCACCGGCCCAATGGGGAGAAATCACAACAGTGCAGCAGACTTTTTAAAATGCCATCGTGCTGCTGGACGGCATCGGGGTTAGCTGGACAGGGCGACTTTATCCTGTCTGCTTCCAGTCTCCTTCTACGCTCCATACGTCCCGCCGACGGCGTAGTCGTGTCCTGTGCATATCTGTCTCTGTTCTGAATCTTGGGCGTCTGGGGAACCGCCGTCCAACCACCGTTTTTTTGGTTGGCTCGCTCACGAACCGCCCCTGAGTGGGCTCCAAACACGTGTGCTCATCAACTCGTCGCTATTCATCAAACCCTTTGGCCAGTCTGCCGTTTGTTCTCCCCATCTTCCCCATCCCCCATCCTCGCTGCATTCACTGCTCTATCCTGCTCGAAAGACGGCGCAGCTGGAGGTTTCTATCTAATCTGTCGTCTCGCTAGTCCTGATGGGTTATTGATCATCAGTGGAATTTTAATTTGCCATGACAATGTCCATATAACCAAGTCGATCCGTCTTTCTCGCAATCAACCAAACATGGCAGCAAATCGTCCAGCATCTCCACCATCTCTCCGCATGTCTTCCCCTTCTCCATCTGCGTCTCCGACGCCCGCCATCCTCTCATGCCCGCCCCTTGAGCGCTCTGTTTCAACCGCATCCACCGCTTCGTCAGTGTCTGGTCGTTCGTCTATGTCCGAGGCGGCTGCACGTCGGCGTGGTTATGTACGGCCTCAGGCAACGGAATTTTCGAAATCAGCGAGACAACGTCAGAGTGTGATGTGCCTAGGGAGCATTGCACATCTACAATACTACTTTGCAAGAACCGGGCTATTGGATGGGAAGGGGGGACAATTGCACAGGGGAAACCCTCTACTAAAGAATAAGAAACGCCATGCTAGTTCGACGCTCCCGCCGCTAGAAACATCCTTCGACTCTATGCACTTGGCTCCGCTTGTGGGGCTAGATCGCCGTGATTCGACGTATTCTTCGATGAGAGCATCACCGGAGCCCCTCTTGCCATGCGACCCGGCTGCTGGCGGGATTGTTGAATCGCCTATTGAAGAAGAAGGTGAGGGGTTGGATGAAGATTATGAGGATCACGAACCGATGATGCTGCCACCCACGGTGAGCACGTACAACTATAGGACCGAAGAGGTTGCGCCGCCACCAGATGTTGAAACCCTACGGAGAGAACTAAGAGAATGCTTGGAAGATGCCAAAAAAGTATTGAGCGAAGCGGAGTCGGATCGTGAGAAAGAACAACTTTTACAAGCTGATGGCGATTCTATCTCTGGCGGCAAATCTCCTATTCTTCCACCCTCATCAAACCAGGGTTGGTATGAAATGCAGGGCATGCATATTCTGGATATCCTCACACTCGCCATCCGTGCCATGAAGATGTACTCAACCACCCACGAACAACCGGCTGGTCTCTCGGCGATTAAGTCTGAGAGAAAAATTCGGGAGGAGCTTCTTGCTGCACTTGATGTGCTCAAGCGCATGGCAGGCCGCAAGTTTGCTGGCGGCATGCAGCAAGAGGAGATCAGCGCTATGCTTGATTGGATTGCCTCTGTGGAGACCCTGGTGCAGGAAGAGGAGAGAAGGGAGCTGCTAGAGCAACAGAAACGTGCGGGGTGGGTATGGGTGCGTGGGGATTGGGCTGGAAGGGAGCATGAGCGTGAATGGCTATTCCTTCAATCCTTCGACCATGATCCATCCACCTTACCCCAATGGGGCGAATCATCTACTGCGTTCCCGACTCCCTTCCTGAAAACGCTTCAATCTGGTCTGCGTCTTGTAAATCTGCATAACACCCTCGTTAAGACATCCAAGCGACCATTTGGTGGGATCCCAGTTTTTCATACAGACACCTTAAAGCCATATCGCGCCGCTGAGAACCTGCGCTTCTGGATCAAGGCTGCTGAGATCCGTTGGGAAGTTCGGCTGAAAGTCGATGTTATGGGTGTTGTGTTCGGCGAGAGTGAGGATGCGTGGAGAGGGTTTGAAGACGCGATTGGGATCTGGGCTATGAGGGTTAGGGAGGAGCTCTCAAAGGAGTGGGGCGAGATTGAGAAGGGAAGGTCGAGGACAGGACACGGCATAGAAGGATAGCAAACTGCCTAGTCACTAGGCCGCTGGATTTTGCTATAGGGAGTGCGATTTTTCGGGGTATAACGATGACGACTACATTTTCACGACCCCAAGAACTCGAGAGCAGACATTCCTGGCTTTCATACCTACTGACTTTAATTTCTGTTCATCTTGCATTAGGTTTAATAATCTTTTATTCTGCTCGTGTCGCTAAGAATAGGAGGATGTGGAGGAGGGAAGGATACGTAGCAACTCGATACCCAAAGATTATATTGAATGAATGTACAGGCTAGATTAGCAACTACCTTGTTTGTTCGCTCGCATTGTTAAAGTTGTTGTTTTCATGCACCCCTCATTAGGAGGTCCTTACCCTTGATGGCTTAAGGGTGTAAGTCGCCCTAAGACAACGAGAGGATCTTTTACACAGCATAATAAGAACTCTAATATTTCGCTGGCGAGCGAGAGTCTCGACGAGAGTCCCCCGACTAACCCTTAATTCATATCCCCCGTCTAGACCGCTGTTAAGACCATTCTCTGTTAACTCTTGTCCATCGCTGCTGCGGTGGGTCGGCGTCGTTGCGGCTGTGGGAATACTATTGCGTGATGAAGCGTTGGGGGAGACGTTGAACGCTTTCGCGGAGTCCGGCGACGTTCACTCCCACTCCCTTGGATGCGCTATTCGCACCGGTAACTGACCTCCGCCCTGCTAGTTTCGCCCTGGTAGCTATGGTGAGGACGGCGGGGGTGGTAATATTGTCGATATCGAGCAGCAAGAGTACATTGCAGGACCTCAATTTGTCCCTAGGTATTCTTGGGAAGCTGTTTCTTTGAGCTGCTATATTACCACCTGCCGAGCATTCGCCGACGCTATTGCCGTCATTAACAGGATAGGTGCTTGTAGGTTCGAGTATTAACACCCCAAAACTGGAAAGATCCGGAGGGTATTAGCGTCTATAAACTTCAATAGAGGCATGATCCTCTCAAGGAATATAACATTGTAGGGGTCGCGACGCCAACAAGATTCATTATTAGCGTTGGCATACCAATCTAGTTACATGGAAACCTGGGTTTTCACAGCAACCCCTAGACTATCTCGAAACTGCTCTGTTACTTGCATGTCGTATTATAAAGTTATGCGACGAATTAACTGGATCTACTGACAGCAAGCTGGAGCGCGGAGGTTGTTCCTTGTTGTTCAAAGGAAACTCCACATTGTCCACGACCGGTTTGGCGGTACGTTGGATGTGCCTCCTCTATAGTAGACTGTCGCTGCTTGGTTAAGGAATACTTAGTTAATGCAATTAAGTAGACTGATAGAAGTCGTTTCATATCGGCAGATTCGATAAGTCAGCGACCGCTTCTTCTTGCCCCATACGCTGAACCATTCCTGCCTGTAAAATCCAGCGCTTACGACCGCAGTGCCTTCTGCTCGTGGACACCCCGGTTTACTGGCGAAATGGGTGAGTAGCTCTTCATCTCAACTACCCACAGCATGCCCCTTCGTTGTTCCGAGCTTATTATCTTCTACCTGGGCTCCGGGGCGTGCTCCAGGTTCATAGGGGGTAACCAGGAAAACCGTCAAACGTCTCCGATACTAGTACCTAGTACTTGCATAGTTATAGGTGGGGACAGCTTCTTTTTACTAATTCTCCATATTACCCTCTGCGGGCTGGTAACGTTGTGTGTGCCTCACCTCCAACATCAAAGCTCCCGTACTCCACCGGTGGTTTGTCGACTGGGCGTGCCCCCGGGATATAGGCGGAGCCGGGGGGGTACGAGTTTGTAATGACGGATAAGGCTGTTATACCCCTGGTTAGTCGGGGGTACTCAACTCGCGACTGTCAGGTGTGCTCTTGGTCGATGGTATAAAACAGGGAGAGCCACCAAGGTATTCTGATGCTGTTCTCGGGGTTTGGTATATAATAAGTCTTCGCGGCTAATTGCAGACAGAACCACTGTGCTTTATGTTTATTCATCCCTCTGTTCTTGGCCTCAATAGGGGCTTTGGGTCTGATACTTTGCCTACTTCTATGTCTGTCTAGTTCAGAAGCTTTATATATGTTTATTCTAGTACCGTGGTCTTTACAGCGACCCCCTTAGCCATAACTGTTGAATATGCTAACTGCGGGTTTAGTTTCCTTCTCCGGGGGAGCGGCAATCACCAAGGAATACGAAAAAGGGGGTTACCCCCTTTAGAGTTAGCAAGAAGCTCTATTCCATATGACGGGGCTTGGTGGTGCGGGAGAGAAACGGATTCTTGCGCTTGGACTTGGGTATGCATATGTGTATATAGGCATGGGTATGGGCACGGTGGTTATCACTAAGATCTGCTGTTTTTTTTCTTGGGTTGTTGTGGGTGACACCCTAGCTGTGCCTTCGATTCAGTCCAAGACACACCCAAACTCTCTCTCTCTCCACCATTGTTTGTATCCATATATAGATAAATATTCTCCCATCTACACAACGTCTCTCCAGCATTATCATTCCACCGAAGCTGCTCCACTACCCCCACCTCACAAGTACATAACCCAGAACCCCTATCGTCAAGCCGAGAAAAAGAATAAAAAGATAAAAAAAATTCAAACACCAAAGCCCAACCAACCCAGCGCGGAGCGTATCCCCTTGCACACCACGTGGGGAGAACTACATCAGGCTACGGCCATATCTTCCGTTTGCGTTGTACATTATGCTGTGATAGTCGAATAAAAAAAAAAAAAACCCCCACCAGCTAACTCCCTCTAGATAGGTAGGAGTAGTAGCGCCAAATCTCAGACTAGTCGACCTTTTTTTTTATTTTCTTCGCATTATTCACTTGGAAATAAATCCCTAAAACGGGGGGGGGGGGAATTTTTCGTTTTTTTTTCATGTCGGGGGAGCACCTAACTAAATGCCGCCCGTCGCAAGTCACCCCGCTTTTCTAATAGTTTTGGTCAAGATTTTTGGGAAAAGTGGTTGCGGGTTATCGAGGAGTTGATAGTTGCTCGAAAAAAGATAAAATTTTTTTTGTAGTTATAAATAACGGACTTCTAGCTAGAGCTAGTAATCTCTCCACCTCACCCAGATATCAACCACTTCGTCCTCCTTTCCCTCCCTTCCTGAATCCACCACATAGTACCAGCCCAGCGCTCGCCTCACCCGCGACCCCTGGCTCGGCGCAACTCTGACTCTCTTTCCCGCTGCCAACTCGTCTGTATCTACCTCAGAATAAAGATGCTGTCCCGATACAGTGCGCCTCGTAATCGGACTGTAAACGGACCCGCGGTTATCAGTGGGACGTCCGCGAAGCATTTGCCGGTTGTGGTCCACCTAGACAGTATGCCGTGGGATTCGTAGTACATATCTTGGTCGTATCCGAGGATATCGGTACCTGCGGAGATGTGCACTTTAAAGCCTGGCGGGTATTGATTAGAGTAGACGCCAATGGCTTCTGTAAGGACGGTGATGGCGATATTCGAATACGGGATGAGATGGTCCGGTTTTGGGTTTTCGGGAATGGAAGCCATGTCTAGGATTAACTGCTGTACATCGTAGAAGGGGTAGGGGGCGTTGCGGAGCTCCACTATGAAGCCTTCTCTCTTTGCAATAACTAGAATCCCGCAGATTGATGTCGCGGCTGGTGTGAGCCCAGAATCGTCTCCGTTAAGGATAGTTTGGATGCCCCTAGCCGTTGGACTGGCGCCAACGGATGGAATGAGTGGCCGATTTGTCTGACCGGTTTTGATATGGGTGAATCTTGCGGCTTTGATGGTGTTGCCAATTTTACTGTGGAGGAATTTTAGGCCTTGGGGCCCGTCGGTCACACATTCCTTGTCGAAGGCTAATCCACGGCAAAAGAAACCTCTAAGAAGTACCTGTGATTGCACCTTCTCCGCAACAGCGATGGGGTTTATTAATTCCTCGAGTTCGTTAGATTGAGCTCCTACGCCGTCCGATTCTCCTATCTCGTCGCCAATCTGGATGAATAGTTTTGGCCAAGATAATCCGGCGTCGAGGAACCCCTGAAGAATGAGAAGGTGGTCTTTGTGATCAACTAGGATGCTAAGGACGGAAGGGCCAAGCCTTCTTCGGATAGCGATTAGGCGAGAGACATGAGATAGTTGGGGTTGTGAGCCATAGAGAACCTGACTCTATGATTAGTATATCTGGATTTAAGCCGGACGATTAAGAACTCGCATCTGCAGTTGGCTGGTCATTCCCATAAGACTCAAGGACCGGGATCAATCCCTCCAAATCAGTCATGGTTGAGACAGCAAGAGTCTTTTCAGCAGTATTTTTTATCTCTCTCGCCATTTGGAGATGTGTGAGCCCCGTTGTCTTGAATTCGTCACGGTGGATACAGTTAGCATTTCTTGATCGTACATGTACAAACGCGAAGTAACTGCGAGGTGGTTAAGGTGAACAAGGAAGCTGGATGGATTCTTCATCGAGGTGTGGCTATACTAGCGTTATGGGCCCCGACATCTGGTCGAAATTCACATCCCGGGTTGCTGGCCGCTCGAGCCATTTAGTCGCAGTTCCTCTTTACAGCGACATCAATAATAGCAGCTGGCATAGGCAGTTCGTGGAGGGACTTTCCTACGAACCGGGCGCAGAGTGCCTCTTTGGACGGAGTCGGGTGGAAATCCATGGAGATGAGGCCATCGGCTGATGTTTCTACGCCGATGAGGATGTAGGAAATTATATTCCACGAGGGGAATTGAGGAACCTTAAGTACTCGACTGTTGGATTATCACTTTAGATGCGAGCAAGGTGCACGTATATGCGTTATTCCGCCCGTAAAGACGTCTGAAGTGGTTGTAATTAGAGACACGTCTGTGCCTAGCGTGGTGACAGCGTTTAGGCATCGCCACCGTTCACATGTACGGCTAGCAGGCCTGTTGCCGTTAAGATGGATTAACGCTAACACTGCCGATATGCCCCCGTGTTTTGCGAGTTGTGGAAGGCGATATATTGCGGAATGGCTTAGCTCGGTAGTAACTTCATCAGTGATTCATTCCAAATTTCATCATAGCCCATAACTCTTCACTCGGCTCCAGTAAAACGCACGGTCGTTCCTTAGCCCAAACTCTGCCCAATCGTCTGTTAACCGGTTATAGCTCCAGAACCCCTTCCAGACCAGCTTGTTGCCCTTGGGCTTCCTGGTATTGTTTGCAGAAGATGCACTCCGGATTGCGAGGTGGATTTTGTAGAAGTACTTCTCATCTACACCTTCCGTTTCTATATGTAGGTCTCCTTCGGATTCCTCGCTATCACTAGAGCTAGCTGGCCCAGAGAGCCTCCATCGGCCGCGAAGCGTCTGCTTCACAACTGCCGAGGGTAGGGCGCCTGCGGCGCCGGTGCTGTGGAACTCTACGTTTTCTTTGGTGAGATGCTGGACGACATCTGTTGGCTCTGCGACGCTAAGGAGGCTTAGTACCGTGCCGTCACGGAAGAAGCGGAGGTAGCGGTAGTAGGTGACGATATGGACGGGAGTGTTCCAGGAGACTTGGGTGGCGGAGGAGGCACCGGGGCGGATGTAGTTGACGGTGGAGATGTAGACGCCACTGAAGCGTATGCGGGGACGGGTGTGGAACATAAGGCGCCAGGAGGGGTAGGTGGTGTGGAGGAGGGAGAAGGCAATTGGGGACGTGTCAAGGGCGGTGGTGCCAAGTTCATTTTGCAGTGGATGGCTGTGAGGATGGACTTCGTTATCGCGAAGGAGCGGTTCTCCGGAGATGGAGCATCTGTAGTCGTAATGCATGGCCCCGAAACCGAACTCGGAACCACAGCAAACACGCCTCCAGACCCTCTCCTCAGTTGCCACGAGATATGCGAACCGCTTACAAACCTGCGCTAACCTCACGAAAGACGCAATGTCTGCAACGGCAGAGTAGACTAGCACTTCAACCAATATTTCTGATGGTATAGTTGCAATTGGGCATGCTAGAGGTGGAGATCCTTCTGTTGGCGGTGGTGCCGGGGCGATAGGCATGCTAGCAAAATTTGTGATGAGCTGGGCTATGGAAGATTGGTGGCCTGGGAGGGAAGCTGTCGCGGATGCCCTAGAGGGGCTAAGGGCTGGGGGTTTGAGGACAAGGGGAGAGGGTGGGAAGTATTTATTCCTGTAAGATTTGTCGACGCTGGCGTCCATCTGGGTCGATAATTAGTTCACATGCTTGTATTGAGAAATACTAGTTCGGAGTAATGGTGGAGGGCATACCCGGTAAGCCTTGCGATAGAGGTCTAGACTATCCCCTAAATTGCCCTGTGATTCCTTCTCTGCTGCCTTCTCGTAATGCTCCAGCGCTGAAAGCGGTGCGCCATCAGCGCTCACACTTCCACGGCGGGCGCTATTTGACAAATTCCCTAAAATGCCATCGCCTCCCAGCCGAGGTGTAGAATCCTTGTCCGCAAGACCATGATGTTTCTTGATTGTGATAACATCCTCCACTTCGCCGCTGTCCTCCCTTCTGGGAGCAGATGTAGAAGCAAGATGTGACTCTGGCGTCTTCGGTTCTACTTTCGAAGGAACAGACTGAGACGCTCCCTCTGCAACCGTTGGTTTTGTGGGTGGCCAGTCTTTGTTTGATCGGGCAAAAACTTCACGGCGCCATTGCTCACGGAAGGACTCTAGTTCTGGGTTCGCGTCTTCCATTCTCGCTGTAACTGGATCTGGGCTTGTGAGAACCTCCCGATTGATGTCTAGTCCATGTGTGAATTTGCAATTGTACTCGCAAATGCAAGCGGGCTGTGGGGAATTGTGTTAGCAGTCAGATAAAGCTTGTCGGCGAGTGACTCACCTTGTCGTCCCCCTCGAGCTGGTCTTGGATCTCTGTCACGGCATCGCGGCGGTTATCTTATCAATCGGGATCTCGTGACCTAATATCGACATATCGTCATTTGGTGTAACGTCGGCTATCCTTTTGAGAAAAATTCCGTCACTCCACCGAGCGACTTCTTAGCACTAGCCATCAGCTCTCTCTCCTTTGTCAACTTGTGAGCCCAGGGCTATCACCGAAGACACAATAGAAGACCGGAATTGAGCATATGTCCGCCTTCGCGTCACAACCCACGCGAGCGGACGAGAAGAGGGAGGCTTTTGCCACCAACCACGGCCTGCGGGCACAATCAGGGCAGAGGCATGATAGAATACGAAATGAGGATCCGGGAAAGGGGCAGATTGTGCTACCAAGTCATATGAGTAGGGCTGATAGTGACGGTGACGGTATTTCTGCTGGACAGAAAATGCTATCCGCCGTCTCGGGAAGCTTCCTCACATCTATTCTAGGTATACTTCGATCGCGGCCCCGAAGCGCAATATGTCAGGAGCTAACAATATCTTACTCTTAGTAACTCCTCTCGACGTCGTCCGCGTTCGCCTTCAGTCCCAACCTACTTTGTCTGCTCCCCGCAATTTCTCTGTGGCTACCCCACTACACTCCCTCCCTCAATTCACAAACCTTCCCCCTAACCTGGGTGTTACCGCCTGCTGTCGGGAGGTCTTCTGGGTGAACAACAGTGCTCAATTCTGTATGGCTGGTGGACCCACGTCGGCTACCGCCGCGTCGCCCGAATGTGCAGTGGAAGAGACGCAACGACGAGTATTCACTTCCACCTTTGATGGACTTCGAAAGATTGCTAGACATGAGGGCGTCAGCACGCTATGGCGGGGCCTTAGCCCTACCCTAGTTATGGCCATCCCTGCAAATGTTATCTACTTTACCGGATACGACTCTCTCCGTTATAGCTCCCGCAGCCCCATCAACCGTCATGTCCCGGAGACTTACGCACCTCTCGTTGCAGGATCCCTTGCTCGGATCTGTGCTGCTACCGTTATCAGCCCCGTTGAGATGTTCCGCACCCGCCTCCAAGCAAGCACCCATAACCCCCAACCAGCGAACGGTACTAGGCCTAATGGGGTGTTTATCACTACCCTTCGCGGCCTCCGGGAGCTGGTCCATGCGCAAGGGTATACGTCGCTATGGCGAGGGTTAACCCTTACTCTCTGGCGCGATGTACCATTCTCTGGCATCTACTGGTGGGGCTACGAAGCTGTCCGCAATCGCCTCACCACCATGCGTCTTCAGCATGCCGCTGATGCTACTTCTATCAACTCCTCACACAATACGGGCCGCACTCCTCTCTCGCATTCGTGTCCACGCTCCCGTTCCCGCGATCGCTACAACTCCACCGCCACATTCATCGACAGCTTCATCGCTGGCGGCATATCTGGCACCTTCGCCTCCATAATTACCACTCCCTTCGATGTCGGGAAGACTCGCCGGCAAGTCATCCACCACAACAACCCGGATATTGACAAAGGTGTCCTGAGACCGGAGGAACGCTCCATGCCACGATTCCTGTGGCATATCTGGCGGGAGGAGGGCGTGTCAGGATTATGGCGCGGATGGGCTGCAAGATGTTTGAAAGTTGCTCCTGCATGTGCGATTATGATTAGTAGTTATGAGATTGGAAAGAAGATGGCTAGGGGGATGAATGAGCGAAGGGAGGGTAGGCGGGAGAGTAGGGGAGAGACGTTTGAGTAGGGATCCTGAACGGGAATCGACCCCCACTTAAAGGAGCTTTTGCATTTGGGTGTATTTTCTTCTCTTGCATTTATTTTACTCATTGGCCCTTGGCGGTTCAATGGGCAGGTAATTGGGGGGGAATTTCCAGTTCCGCATCAAACATGTTTATATTTTTTTCTCACCAAAAGTTCCATTAGTTCCTGGAGCTCTGTTTCGCCACGATAGAAACGGGTGGTGATCTGGAATGGGGGCATGGGGTGGTTTGTTCGTTAGACATGGTGTATTTTATGTACTTGTGTATAAAAATCAAGGGAATAGACAAAGCTTTCTTTACTTTTGGAATAAGGGAAGAAAGGAGCTATGACGCGCCTAATGCTGGCAGGTCTTAGGTATTTGGTTTGTGTAAAATGAAGTGGATTTGGTGCTAGGTTCATATATAAACGTTCCCCCCTTAAAACACCCTTTCGCAATAACCTTCCCATATACAATTCGAACAACCCCGCTTCTCGTCTCTTCCCTCACTTCTTCTTCCCGCCCATCCCCTCAACCTTTGTCTCCAGCGCCTGAACGTACTTTTCGATTCTCTGAACAGCCGATTGTAGAGCCTATTTCCCCGCACATACGCATCAATTCCCATTCCCCCGAAACCAACAGCGCCACTAAATGCCATGCAGAGGGGAAACGACATACATAAATATCATCCATCAACATTTTGTTTGAGGCTTCATAGTCGGCAAGGACGGTGTAGTAGAGTGTGCTTCCCGTCAGGGTGGCGCCGAGTAGGAAGCCGAGAACTCTGCGGGGGAAGGGGTTCTGATTAGCATATGGCGGGGGATATGGGAGGGATGCTGTACCCGCCACGAAAACCACCGACTGGTTTTTTAGTCACGGTGGCTGCGGCTGCGGGCGCTGTGTCTGTGAGGCTGCGCGCTGACGTGCGGAAGGTGGCTCTGGCCATGGGGAGGGGAGTGGGTGCGCGTAGGAGGAATCGTGAGGGGGCTGTGAGGAGGGTACGCATGGCTGCCGGCGGTCTCTTGCTTTTCTTCGCTCTGAGGCAGAGGGCTAGTAAGGCGGGTGGTGGTCGGATAGCCGTATGGTTGGTTTGGATGTTTGTTGTTTTTGACGGAAGTTGGCGATGGCGGGTGGAGCGGAGCGGAGATCTTGGGCAGCAATTTCGCGTTGCTATGTGGCATGCGGATCAGCGTTACCGGATGGGAACGACTTTGGTCTTCTCTGGGAGGTAATAGTTCAATTGATAGGGATTTATAGCCTCGTCTCTATATCTTAGAAGGGCGCCATTGGCCGTCAACGCAGGTGGCTTGCGGACTGGTGTTGGCCATCATTACCTGTCATACGCGTTGGCCCTCCATTAAACTACGCCGGCATAGAGCTCCCCCACAACGCCCTCCCTCCGCACCACCACCACTAAATGGCCCCCCATATTGAAGTCCTCCCCAACACATCCACTACCTCTACTGCTCCCGGCTGGGCCTACGTCCTCGATACCGGCCCTAACGACCCCTCCAAAGCCCTCCCCCTCCAACCCGCCGGCCCACGGCAACGCAACGCGCGCAACAACACCGCTGGGGGCCAAGAGACAACAGCCCGCCAGAACAATGCGGTTTTGAAGCATCTGGCGGAGCTAGAACGGGACAACCATCGGGAAGTGCAGATCCCGGTTACTTTGGGAAAGGGACGGGATGTTGGGAGGAGTGAGTTCCTTCCCTGAATGGAGGGAATAATGAATACTGGCTAATAGGACTATACAAGCAGTCACGAAAACCAAACTAACCCCGAACGTGCGGCGTATCCTCCTCTCTCAGAAAACGTTCGCGAACCATCTCGCAGATGAGGAGGCATTGCTCTCGAATCAGACTATATCCACTGCTGGCTCCTCCTCCACTGCCCGCCCCGCACGAGCCACGACTGCCACTCCAACATCACAAGCACCAGCAGCCCCGGCAGCCACTACGATAGCGTCTAGAAAACGCCCCCTCTACACCTCTAAATCCCAAAAACAAACCCAAAAACAACGCTCGAAGTCTCAACCCCCGCTTCCCCCCGGCCGCCCACCCTCGCCCGCTTCTTCCTCCACCCCCTCTACTCTACCTCTCCACCCCCTACTCACAACCGCCACCCCTGCGCCACCCTCCGAAACCGTGATCGCCACCCTCCTCTCCGCACTTCCCCTACCTTACACCGCCGCTCGAGCGGCCCCACCAACGAGCGGCGTGCCGGCGCGATTTTTCTGCGAGATATGCGGTTACTGGGGCCGCGCGCGTTGTTTGAAGTGTGGGGCGCGGGTGTGTGGGCTAGAGTGTAAGAGTGTGCATGATGAAGGTCGGTGTTTGAGGTTTTATGCTTGATGTGATACTAGTGGTGGGGTATCTTTGTATTATACTAGAGGCTATGGGAATATGATATCTTCCTGTTGTTTGAGCTGGTGTTATGTATATTTTGGCTCACTCACTGGTTAGCACGACATGCCAGCTAAAAATTTTAACACGCTGTGAGAATCGCCGCATCAGTGGCCGCAAACATGTTTTGAATACTAACTATGCGTCGACCACTTCTTTCCCCCCTAAATCCCCCCTTTTGTGTGCTGTAGAAACACCCTGCCCTCACCCGCTAGGCACACAGAAAAAGAACAGGAAAGAAGTGAAATACTGGCTACCCGTTCTCACACCTAAGCTAGCCAGCAAGTGGCAAGATGTAACTGCAATTGACTAAAAGAGCTCCAACTAGCCCATATAAGAAAATCACCTAGAAGCAATTGAGCTCTCTCCCTAGAGTATAAAGCCATCGAATCGCTCTGCGGACTAGCTCGCCCGCGTCATTTTCCCATCATATCATAAACCTCAATCATTTCATTCATGAAGACCGCCTTTCAAGTGCCTGTACTTTCCTGCGGCATGAGTTGAACTTTTGGTTTTCCACAGATCTCCTCGCCGTAGTCGAGGTCAATCCGCACCTCACCTCTAAGGTGGCGAGAGGCCCGTTTCAGCTTCCCGTCTATGTTACCCAAGCGTCAGTATCCACGGTAGTTTGTAATTCCTCCTGTATGGGAGAGCGTACTTGCGATCGTCCATTTCACGCCTTCCTCCTCCAGACTAGCCTCCTCCTCAATCTCTTCCCATGGGTCCGTGGCCCGGCATAAGCCACGCCAGCATACAACCCTACGGTCCCACCCTCCTTTCGTACTACCTATCAAGCGTGTTCGCGTTTTCTCTTCATCATCCAATGCTCTCTCCATCTCTCTTGTTATATCTTCGACTCTTTGTTCGTCGCCTCGCCCACTACCAAAAAGGGAGCTTGACCCAGTGGACTTAGCTTTGGCTTTAGCCTCAGAAATAGCCTCTGAAATGCGAAGCTTGCGACGTTTGTCACCCGTCTGCCTTCGGAAATCCGAAAGAACGCTACGGAGCGCAAAGCGGTCGGTTCTCAGCACTCCAGCTTCTTCAATCTTTCGCATTTCCAGCTTGTCAACAAACAGCTCGCGGCAAATGTAGGGGTTAGCAAACTCTAGGTGTGTAAGGTTTTTGCCAAATTCACGGATTAGGGGACAGAGATGAGGTATATCGTTAACAGTTTCGTTTCCCTCAACTGATCTATCAACTGATAACGCAACTTGTTCTGCCGAAGACGAACGGGTATTAATGAGCAGAGTAAAGCTAGTTAGGTTTGGGAGCGCGTATGGCAAGAGTTTTGCGAGAGCGGACTGGCTGAGCTTGCAATATCGAAGTTCGAGTTTTTTGAGATTCGCAGCCCGGGTAAGAGATTGCATAAGGATATCGTTGTCTAACTCGGGGACAAATTCCAAAGTAAGTTCCTCAACTTTTCCCAGTCCTGCCAGCGCACCTAGGTTATTAACCTTTTGGCCGCCGGCGTAAGTATATGCATGCGGCAGATTGATCTCAAAGGAGGATATATCCGCCAAAGCTTCCGGCTGTGGAGGAGGGGTTGATCTAAAATGACGGATTTCAACGGATTTGCAATCGGGAAAGGCCTCTCCGTTAAACAGAGATCGCCAAAATGGTGCATTTGGCTGGCAGAATTTGAGTTTCGCCGAACGGTCCTCCATGGCGCCAGGACTCCCTCGGGCTGTGGGTAAGAGTGAGTGGTTAGGGGTAAAGGTGGGAGGCGAAGGAGAGGGCGGAAGTTCGGGCCCGCCCAGTGTAGATGCCCTTGAGTGGGTTTGGCCGAGATAGAGGACAACTCTCGTAACGCGAGGGAAGGCTTGCTTTTCGAGCGCGGTCATTGGAGGTAGATGACAATTGGCGCGGGTGAAAGTCAAGGTGATGTTAATATTGGGACAGTGACTGCTCCTAGTCAGCCGTCGAGATACGCCGAAGTATGAATAACTAGACGTACGCAACAACACTATTGATCAACCGTCCAATCAAGACAGCCGTTGGTCGCTGCCCTCCATTCCTCACACCTTCCTGCACTGGATCGATGGTGATACCGAGTTCGGAAACATCCTTACTCAGTGGCCTATCTTCTTTCCACCATTTCCACCGAGCTCTCCGAGCAGCATTCTCCGAGACTTGATTTAAGGTCCGTACAAAGAGTGTTAAAGCGTAGTACGACTTTATTTGAGGGCGGTGGTAGAGAGGGGTTTGAACTGCTGCATATAGAGCTCTGGACGCTAGGGCTAGCTTGGTAAGGTCTTTTACCTGAAGATATTCAAATATATCATCACTAGGGAGAGACTTTAGCTTATTGCGCCTAATAGTATTATCATAGAAATAATGATGATTAAATACTTCGACCACTAGAGACTTACCAGAGTTCTGCTGGAATCATCTCGAGAGGAGCTCTGATTGGTGCAGCCCCGACGAGAGGTTGAGCCTCCATGATTGTTCTGGGAATGCGTTCAATAGCACAGAGTGGTGTTTTAGCATCAGGCTGAAATGAGAGCTCTGCGACCAGGCAGTAACAGGGGAGACGTGAAGTGGGGAAGGGGAAACCAGATATGTGTCTATATGGCAATCCGAGACATCAATGAGGGGTGTCCATGAGAAGGAGGAGAGGAAATGCTTGTGGAGAGGGAAATTGGTGGGTTGGATTGGATGGAGGGGCGATATCGCCCTGGTTATTTGGTTTATCTAAGCGACAACGCGTTGTCATGTGAGACGCGTTATCACCTAGAAGGAGTAGTGACAAGCCCATCAACGCGAAGATTACTGGGGAACGGAAGCCTCAAGATCAAGGCACGCCACCAGAACAGATATGCCTCTTGGGATCGAGCGTATAAACGCTCGCCAGCGTGCTCCTAATGACAGGATTGTCTTCATCAAGCCGCTAGAAGGTCCAGACAAGGCCTTGGCTCAAGATTTTCTTGAGAGAGTTGCAGCGGTCTGTTCTCCCATCATGAGAGCCAACCACCTCGCTGTCATGTCCCTTGAGGAACACGAACCGAATCTGGAGTTTGCGGGACGGAACTTCAATGCTGGCGAAGTTATTCAACTAGTTCTCAAAGCCCCATATACCGGTCATTGGCTCCCGTTCAGGCATGTACAGATGGTTATGATGCATGAGCTGGCTCACTGCAAGCAGATGAACCACTCTGGGGCATTCTGGGGGGTCCGCAATCAATACTGTAACGAGCTCCGCCAATTGTGGCGGCAGAACTATACTGGTGATGGGTTTTGGTCACGAGGTCAAACACTGCTTTCAGGACAGTACACTACATCCTCCCTTCCAGCTACCGAAGTACTCCCTCACTCCCTTTGTGGTGGGACGTATCGCACTTCCTATGGACAGAAGCGGAAGCGCGGTCGGAAAAGTTCTGGACCATCTAGTCTAAGCTATGCTGAAAGACAGCAACAGAGGATTGCCAGGAAGTTCGGTGTCCAGGGCAATGTTTTGGGCGAGGACCAGAACTGGAGAGCAACTCTCGAACAGGGCAAGAAAACGAAAGGCAAGCCCAGGGTAGCAGGTAGTGTAAGAGGTCGGGAGCTGAGGGCTGCTGCTGCTCTACAACGATTTGAGAGTCAAAGGGTTGACAACGAACTGAAAAGCGGGAGCGGTGGTTTACTCAGTGACAGCGAGAGTGAGAGTGAAAGTGATTACGATATAGCGGATATTAAAGAGGAGGCTACGGGCGGGAATGGTAAGAGGATAGTAGACAGCAAAGGGAGAGGAATGATCCAAGTTTGTAAGAGCGAGGGTGATACAGTAGAGAGCGAAGAGATGAAAAGGGAGATGAAAGAATTGCAGGAGGTAGATCGGAGTAAGGGCGGGCTGGTGGTGGATACTGAAAGTGGTACCGACTCGAGAGGGCAGTCTGTTGGTGAAAGGACGATCAACGTCGCTAGCAACAGCAAAGAGGACATATTGGCCACAAAGAGCTTGGAACCGGAAATGTCGGTTATAACAAAAGTGCCACCTCCCGGCGTAGGCTCCTACGAGTCTAGTAGAGCAGTCACACCGAATCCTCTCGCCAACAAGCTCTTTAGTAGGGAAACAAATGCGAAGGGCCAGTCCGGTGTCATCTCACTTACTAGCACCGAATACTATCCGCGTACGAGAATAAGGTCAGGGTCCCCTGCCAGGGCGTCTTGCTGCCCAGTGTGTTCAATGAACAACGACAGCTCAGCCCTTACCTGCATTGCCTGTATGAACGTGCTCCAACCATGCAAGGTTGAAGATTACTGGCGCTGCCAGAGTCTCACATGCGGGGGAGGAAAGTATATAAACGCAGGTGACTGTGGCATGTGCGGAGTCTGTGGAGCACGAAGAGATGCTGCATCAGTATGAAGCTTGGGGTTGACATTTTCCGGTCGTGCCGTTGGCAGCTAGGAGCAAACTACTCTGTATTCCTGCTCTGCTAGACGTGTGAAGAGACGGCAGCACAGTTACCTGGCGCGCAACATCACAATAAATGGGGTAACTATGATAGGATAATGAAGGCGCCGTAATAAGGGTTCTGTAATGCTTAATGTGACTATGACGCCGGAACTCGCCCAAAACTCGTCCAAGACTCGGAGCACAGGATGGTGAGATGCTGACAAACCCGCCACACAAACCCGCTTAACCCCATCCAGCAAGTGGGGTTTTTTGCCCGCAAATACCGGCTGTGGTGCAGCTATATAGCCAAAACACACCCAGCCCCACGACAATCGCACATGCAACTCGCAAGCTACCTTCTTCAACTACCGCAACTGCTGCTTAACTTCACATCCTCGCCACAATTGCCACCATCGCCTGGAATTGGGAAGCAGGAGCCGATAACAACAACAGCAATTGAAGATATCGTTATGGCGCAAGCCAAGTACACCCTCCCGAAACTGCCGTATAGTTACGATGTGCGTCTCTGCCCATCTGCTCGCCCACCCCATTCACCCATCTGTCTACCCATTGTCTACCTGCCTACAGACAACCTAACTAAACCCACCTTAGGCCCTTGAACCATACATATCTGCTCAAATAATGACTATCCACCATACAAAACACCACCAAGCTTACGTCACCAACCTCAACGCAGCTCTAGCCAACCTCGCCTGCCTTACTGGGCAAGCAGACATCCCCGCTCACATCGCCCTCCAACAAGCCATCAAATTCAACGGCGGCGGCCACATAAACCACTCCCTCTTCTGGGAAAACCTGACACCCGCTGGGTCTACCGGGGCCTCCCCAACTGCCGGCCCTGATATCCGCGAGGCCATCAAGGAACGCTGGAGCAGCGAGGAATCGTTCAGAAATGCATTCAGTAAAGTTCTACTTGGACTGCAGGGCAGCGGCTGGGGCTGGCTCGTCAGGGACGAAGATAGCGGCGCATTAGAGATCATCACGACGAAAGACCAGGACCCTGTGCCCGCGGGGAAAGTCCCCATTTTCGGGGTGGATATGTGGGAACATGCATATTACCTCCAGGTAAGCCCTGTCCACCAACCCCGCAACCAGCATTTCTTAATACCCTCGTTTCCCCCTCTCTCAATACTAACCGAAGGGTAATCTAGTACCTCAATAATAAAGCCGAATACGTAAAAGGTATCTGGAATGTCATCAACTGGGAGACTGCCGAGAAGCGCTATAAAGGTGGACGCGAGGGCGCCTTCAATATTCTGAAAGCTTCCATATAAGCAACTAAGCAATCGCGTTGCCTAACCGGCAGTCAGGAGAGGGCAAGAACGTTCGAAAACTGTGGATTGTTGTTTTTCGCTCAAAATGACAGAAAAAAAATCAATCGCTGCTGTAATCTTTTCGAATTGAACGATCCTTTTCTAACTCTACACTGGGGCCATGGGCTGCGAGACCAAAGTGGGTTAAAAAATGACAAAGAAAAATTGTTTAAGTCTTAGCAAACCATGTCTACACTGTGGATGCGTGCGAACTTTTCTGGGATCATCACCAACCGTGTCAAAAGCGAAATCAGCGGCTCATGATATGCTCCAAAGCAAGTTAAGCAGAAAGTTAGCAATTAAGGCAAAACATATCGACCCCCTAGGCCAAGCTAATCTCATATAATCACGCCGCCGGCGTGGCTCACGATATCGCTCAAACGCCCGGATACATCACGCCGGCCTTCCCGACGGAAGAAGCAGTGCCACCATTCCTAAAACCCCTAAACACAACTCTCGATCGTTCTCTTCGCCGGTGGAACCAACTCCCAAGCCTAGACGCTAATTTCTTCACCTTGTACCTAGCCTCACATAAACCCACAGCCCTCCGTGGACTCTGAATCCTGACTTTCTTCCTCGGCTTAGCCACTGTAAGATTAGCAGCAGCTCTATCGGATAACCCTGGACCATCCTTTGACCTCCGACTTGCACTCAGTATCGGTAGCTTGGCCCTAAGGTTCGTTAGTCGTTTAATAGCATTCCTGTTGGTCGCAATTTGGGAGCTATCGTCTGAGAATACACTCCGAGGCTCAGAGGGATTAGCATGCCGCAAGGCAGGGTTCAGTCCAATGTTGCTACTCCTCCCTCGGCTGTTGTTGTCGCTGCCCGTGGATAGCCTGTCTGAAGAGGCCATCTCTCTAGTCTCTGGCCCATACAGTCGGCCTCCGGGCGCGCACCCGCCGCTTGATAGCCTATCCGAGACATCCCGGTCAAAAGCCTTTGACTGGGCCTCACCTCTAGATATCCCTAGGGCCGGCTTGTATGGCCTTGAGGGGGGGGTTACGCTGGATCTAAGTATAAATTTTGGTGAGTTAGCGGTAATAGGGATCTGCCGAGCTTCCTGGAATGACACTTTCTTCGTTGTTTCGCCGGCGACGAAAGGAGCTTTTGGTGTAAGACTGGGGCTAGGGTTAGATGCTTCGAAGTTTGTAGGGGCGTTGAAGGACTCTAAAACCCCGTAATCTGTCAATGGCGGCCTTGCCCCGGCCTTGGACTTCCGGGGGGCCGTCATTTCGTGAGCTAGATTCGCTCTTTGCGGCTCTCCTGGACCTAAGTCTTCCCCACTAGCTGGGATAGGAGACAAGGGTGAATGAGTTATATCTGGTGACATCTTTAGAGTAATTTGATTGACGGAGGTGCTGGCCACATTCGCTCCTCCGCCAATAGCGGGTATGAGGCCTTCACCCTCCATTGGTACTCCGTTTTCGGTAGAAAGCATGCTCGGAAATAGCACCTTAACCGGCGTTGTCGAGGGCGGCAATGGAAATGAAATCGGTTCACGGGTTTGAAATACCGGAAGCTGGGGAAGTTGCTTCATCAAATTTGCACTGGTCAACCCGGATATAGCTACCTGGAAATCCGCCTGCGTTGTTAATGAGAATCTCCGCTTTCTCCTAGATGACTCACGCGGGATAGGATGAATTTGAGGAACACCGTCAATGGTGGATATGTCTCCAACAACAGTAAGTATCTTGGGCTCCTTTTCATTGGGGGATCGCTTCGTCAATTTACTTTTACTCCTCGGGTTTTCACCGTCGGGGGCTGACCCAGAATGTTGAAGATCAAAGCCGTCGATAGGTGTAGAATCCAGTCTCTTTTTGTCGTCACTTGACCTCTTCTTCGTATGAGAACACTGAGCCTCCGTACTACCTGGAAGAAACCGGTCGGGTGTGTATGGTCTACCGATACCTTCGAATGTGGTCACAATCTCTGGCATATCCTCAAACCCCTGATCGGAAGAGAAGAATCTGCGTATGCTACTTCGGCGACTGTAGGAAGAGATCGGTCTTTCTAGAGCCGCATCATCGCCCTCAAGGCAAAACGGCTCGGTGGCACCCTTTCCTTGTCGCCCATAATCGGCTGGTTCTTGCTTATAGGCTTCTTCTGCGTGCAGTTCTCTTGGGGTGGGAAGGTAGCGCTCTCGTCTTCGGGTGCTCAACCGGGTGTAGATCTCTGTACCTTCCTGGGGTTGGTTCTGAGAAACGGAAGCCGTAGGGGTATCTAAATCGTCGTAGTCGCGATTTGGATTACGGGTTGGGTAGGCGTTACAGGACTGGGCAAGGTGATATTCCGGACTCCCCTTAGCGTCCGTCCCGTTACTGGTAGTCCTAGGGCTGAATGGTGCACCGATATCTAAACTCCCAAACTTCTTCACGTGGAAGATGTCATTTGAGCTCTCTGCTATGGCTGGATGGGTAGTAATGGGTTCGTCCATATCAGAACCCGGAGATCTAGCCGGCTCGCTATGATCGGGTTGTTGTCCATGATCTCCCATATTAGCGCGTTGTTCAGCCACTTCTTGTACATCTCCCCCAGTGCTGGAGCTATTGGAAACCGGGCTGTTTTCCGGGATCGTTCTGTCAATGGTGAGGATGGGAAAAGAACTAGTCGGTCTACTCAATAAAAACTCATCATCTTCGAACGCTTCAGTGTAATCATAGTAGAGGGGTGTGGGCGGCTTGTCAGTACTATGGCGTGTTGATTGGCCTAGGGTTTGAGCATCAGAACCGCTAGGTAGGGCTCCGAGGTAGTCGGGAGAAGGTACGGAAGCGAGGAATTGGGTTGCTACCCTCGAAGATGGCGGTTTCCCTCTGCTGCGCCGGCGTGGGTGGGCCGATAGAGGAGGCAGAGCGAGGAGCGGCGGTACAGATCTATTTAGGTCCTGCCCACCTCCCGGAAGCCTGCCCTTTAGGTGAGGCGACGAAGGTGAGGATGCTCGAGAGTTCAAACCTCGCTCTAGCCTGTCAGAGTTTCGATCGTCAACACCCCCGACATCGCTAGAGGTAGGAGATGGTGGCTTAAAACCAGGACGCTTGAGTCTGGTTGGATATGTAAACGGAGACCTAGGTCTCGCAGGAGTTCCCAGGACGCGGGAATCTCTAAGGCTACTGAACGAACGGTGATTTGATAGGCTAGCTGGCGTAAGGGGGCTTTGGGTCAAAGAGAAGGTCCGATAATCTTGGTCACTAGTCTGCCGAAAAGCCGTTCGTGGGTTATTCGGGCTATCCCTGCCATACATGGAGATTATGCTTGAAGCTGTTGACATGTTCATCCCCCAGGAAGCCGCAGCCTCCCCTTGAGCAGCAGCATACGGCCCTAGATCCGGGATCGGTGGGACAAAGGTAGTATCGGCAGTTGCTGCGACATCGAAGGTGGACCTGTACTTGCGAGGTGATATCCGGGCGACGGGATGGGGTAGACGGCTTTGCTTGAATGAGAGTGGCCCAACGTCCCCAGCTTCGATCGTTGCCTTCAGCGTATTGCGATGGGACAGCGGCACAGCTGGAGTGCTCCCACGAATGGCGAAGGGGTCCCTACTGGGGAATCCAGATTCGACGTCGAAGTTCCCGTTGCTTGCAATATTGTTTGGACTGAGTTCTGTAAGGACCATGGCCTTTGATCAATACAGGTTTCGACTTGGGGGTTAGAGTATTGGAGCTTGGGGATGTGTATGCCTTACCGCCAGCTTCTGGGTGCGGGCTGGTGTCGTAGCGATTGTTCTTTCCTATTTCCACAGATACGCATAACGGGACATTCCGTTTTTGGTGAAGGATGAAAGAAGAGAGATTCTTAGCCAGAGGTCTGGGACCTCTCGAAGCGCTACCGGAATAGCCAGGTGGCGGGGGCTGGCCGTTGAGGGAGAAGAAGGGACGAAAACCATATGGGAAAAAAAAAACGGATATGTAGCAGGCCAGGTTCGAACCCGCGCCCTTCCTCCCGACCCCCAGAAGTCCTTGGGGTGGGCACTACGCAAACGGAATGCAAAAGAAATACAAAAAATTGATCCGTCGATAAGGCCCTGGTAATCGCGCCTTCCCGCTCCATGCCTTCAGCGCCGCATGAGCATCAGAATATTTATTTCCTCTTTTCCGGGGCCGAAGTGCTCGATGGCAGAGGGCTGCTTTCCCGAGAGTACTTTAGGAGGCTAGTAAACTGCAGTTTTACCAGCGCACCAAACCACTTGACCATTTGCCCGTAGGCGAAAAACTAGGGCTACAAAGTTGTCCATGTCCCTCAAAAGGTCGCCCTGGATTGAATTCCCCAAAAAGAAAAGGCCACCTAGGCCCATCTGCCGTTCGCGGGTGAGATACCTCCTTTGCACCATCTTGGTTCTCCTTTAGACGCACAGGACAGACATCACAATCGGTACTAAATATTGGACAAGTAGATTTGGTGGCGTTGCCTGTGGCTCAAGGGAACAACGCACAGAAGGGGAACTCAAAGAGGGTTGGCAACCAGGACACATGTCTACAAGGTAAGGAGATCGTATTCTATGAGCACACTTTAGCTATTCCAGGGTGGAGGTTGATGAGGCTCGAGTTCATGCATCCTTGGCACTCCAGGAACAATCAGGGGTGTTCAAGGTCCTAGACCCGCACTTCGACATTCCCGCAAGCCGGGCGGTTTATTGAATATCATTTGATTTCTAGGGCGACCCCGAGCGTCTCTCTATTCGGCCTTCATATGTTATCGTTAGTTAGTACTTTCCGCCCACCGCCAAGAATGATTTCTACTGGTGTTCATAAATCACGTGACACATGTTTTGACACGCCAGAGAATCGCGCTCTGTGCGGGCGGGACCATATCGGAACCCGACCCTAATCTATCAATTGCACCAGGCGCTTCGGACCGGCGTACTCTGGCCCTAACTATGAGACGACCTCATGACTAAGAATAATTTGGAAGATCACCTTTCCTGGCTGTTGAGAACGCGGCCGTTCATCCCACCAGTCGCGGGGCTATCAGTAACGTCGAGGCCGAGCCCTGGATGCTCACAAGGAACCTTAGACGGAAGTACCTCGACAAGATCACCGAGGAAAACCGAATCTGCTATAACATCGCCAACCATTGGATCGTCAGGGCAGGCGAATCCCGTCGAGGGGTATGCACGAACGAATCTATCAAAGAGGCCCTCTACCCAAGGACGCCCCACAGATACCAGCGACCCCCCAAATCCTCGTGATAGCGGCACCATGGCACGGCTTCAATCCGCACAAAAATCTGCTTCAAATACCCGGCCTCTAGCGGGACTATCTACCCCACGGGCTCCCAAACAGCAGATATCTCAGGGCTCCGGATCCCCGGCAGCCCCCACCACCAACAATGCCACTACATCACTGCGTGACCGGTATAGCGAGCACTGCCGGCGTGTTGGGGGTGGTCAAGGTTAGTCCCAGGTCCAAGTAATACCCACTTGCCGGGTGCTAATTCGGACTTTACAAGATACCCCTTCTAACGGGCGACCATCCAAGGCATCTTACCCCACGGAGGTAACTACCCCAATTGCACCAATAACCAAGGTCTGCCCACCGACAGTGGAATCCATTGATCTTACTGGCGATGACGACGTTCAGACTCCTTCGTCGGGGATGATTGAGGTCTTCGGTCGACCTAGGACAATATGGAGGGAGGATTCTGCCTCACGAGAGGAGCCCCTTCCAAGGAAGGGAAAAAAGAGGAAGAGCGACGATTACCACGTTGATCGCATTCCAAGAACCCCCAGTTCGGGAACTAAAAGAGGTCGAGTCGAGGTTGAAGTCAGACTTCATTCCTCACCGCGGTTCGTTACTATCGATACATATCCTGATGAAGCGCCACCTCCATACTCGACTGCGCCTCACCAGTCTCAAAGCCAACGACCGAAGTGCTCTAACGAAGATAATTCGCAATCCACACCGAGTGATGGCGAATATGAAGAGCATATAGTTACGGAGACACGGACGAGGACCGAGATGCGACGCAAGAAGAAGCCCATCAGTCGGGTATCGTCAGGCAACGGGGGGACGCTCGACCTTCAAGACTGCGAAATGAAGGGGAATACATTTGGGAAACCAGCTACTAAAGACACCTTCACAACGAAACCAACAGTGTCCGGACGTCCAGAGTTCTCACAACAACTTCAAGCATCGCGTTCCTCCAAGTCTCCCCTTGTATCCAATCGAGCACAAAGGCAGTGGAAACACATCGTTCCAAATAGCGACGAGGAGGAGGATGACTACGATGCGAAATCCGACTTCTGGGAAGACATTGGCAAGCATACCAGCGACGTCGGTGGCCGCGAGGGTTCTACAGGTGCGGACTCTCCGACTAAGGAAAAGTCGATGGAGCTGAACAAGGAGTCTCAACACGAAGGTATTAAAAGCTCGACTTCTGGAGGCCGCGAGAATACGACCCATCTGCTAGCTTCTGTGGTTGCCGTTCCAGACCAAGGAAGGAAGAATAGTCAAGTGTCGCCTTTCCAATGTGACTCGCCTACGAGGTTTACCAAAACCGACGTTCAGCGGTCGGTACTGGCAGTCACACGACAGGTGTTATCCCAACCCCTATCAGAGACGAGAGAGCACCAGCAACGGTTGCAAGAGTCCTTGAATGCGAAAAGTCAACAGATAATCATATTCCTTAAGAATCGGAACTTCCCACCAGCATCTCTAGACGAGGAACGAAAGCTGCTTATGAAGCAATCCGAAGGGATGGCCAGTGTCGTTAATCTCAAAATGGAATATATGGAACTGACAAACCTCCAGCACGAACTTGGAGATAGATTGCTTGAGGCCTATGATAAGGGCTATGACCTCTCTGAGCTCCAAAAGGAGTCGAACCAAACCAGCGTGTCCCTGGAGCAAAAGGAAATTGATATTGGTACAGTAATACGAAATACTGACCTAATTCCCTTTCTTATATCTGAGGCACCAAGCCTACACCCTGGAAATTCCAACAGCTGTATCGAAACCCAGCCAGGCGTGGTAGTGCAGTCAACGCAAGTACTAGTTGCATCGAATCAGAAAGGCGCCGTATCCGGACCGAGTGGCTTATCACCAACACAGATTGTCCGACAAACCCAAGCAACGGAGATGTGGAGATCGACGCCAGTCACGCCATCTAAAAGGCCAATCTTAGGAAATTTCAATGCTCCGCACCCGTCTCCAATACCAGAGACAATTCCCCCAAACAGATTCGATGGGTCGATGTCGCGAGCCACTCTCCGAGCGTCAACACTTCCGCCAAGCCCTACTGAAATCGCGACCCACCCCCCAGCCAAACCCAAGGCTATATCAAATTCTGTTGATTCGGTCCAATCGAACTGGCTTAAGCGATCCTCAGCCAGTTTCCAGGATTCGGACCCATACCAGCAGATGGTGGAGCAGAGGGATGCGGGTATTAGTACTTCTAGAGATAGCCGAACGCATGCAGATGACTGGGGAGGAGAGGGGCATGGCGGTCATGCTATGACTATGGCCGCCGCTGGAGACGACGATGACATGTATGGGTCTGAAAATGACGAAGATTTCCTCGAAGCTGAAACCGACCTTGCGCTTGACCGATCCCGATCCAAGAATCGAGAGGTCTTTGCGGAAACTTCGGGTAATCTAGTATTTCATTCGCACCTGGACCGGCTACAGTCTCCAAAATGTGGTGTCCCACCTATGTCAAGTGCTCCCCCGAGCTCGATGCAGCACCGCTGGTCGAACGACGTCAAGGCTGCGATGAAGGACCGGTTCCATCTGCGTGGTTTCCGCCAGAACCAACTTGAGGCTATCAATGCGACACTTGCTGGGACAGACGCTTTTGTGCTGATGCCAACCGGTGGTGGGAAGTCGCTTTGCTACCAGTTACCTTCCATCATCCATTCTGGAAAAACCCGAGGTGTGACGGTCGTCATTTCCCCCCTTCTTAGCCTAATGCAAGACCAGGTTGACCACCTTCGGGAATTGAACATTCAGGCCTTCCTTTTTAACGGCGAAGTAACTCGAGAGTGCCGCGCCGTAATCATGGAGGGTTTAAGGAACCCTAACGTCGAGCAATTGATTCAACTACTCTATGTCACCCCCGAAATGGTCACCAAGAGCCAGGCATTGGTTAATGCTTTCCTTAGTCTACATACTCGCAAGAAGCTGGCGCGGATCGTGATAGATGAAGCCCACTGCGTGAGCCAATGGGGTCACGACTTCCGCCCGGATTACAAGGCGATAGGGGAAGTCCGGAAGCGATTTGAAGGAGTTCCAGTCATGGCCCTGACTGCGACAGCAACAGAGAATGTGAAGGTTGATGTTATTCATAACTTGAGCATCCAGGGCTGCGAAATCTTCACACAGAGCTTCAACCGGCCCAACCTAACTTACGAGGTGCGTCCGAAGACCGGGGGAAAGGAGGTTCTAGAGAGCATAGCCGGCACGATCCGCGGCTCTTACATGGGTCAGTCCGGTATCATATACTGCCTATCTCGACAGAACTGTGAGAAGGTAGCTGGAGAACTGAGGCAAAATTACAACATCAAAGCCCACCACTACCACGCAGGTATGGAAGCAGCCCAGAAGGTATTTGTCCAGAAGGAGTGGCAAGCGGGAAGGTACAACGTGATCGTCGCAACAATCGCGTTCGGTATGGGGATAGACAAGCCAGATGTGAGGTTTGTGATTCATCATACCATCCCAAAGAGCCTTGAGGGATATTATCAGGAAACTGGTCGGGCAGGACGAGACGGTAAGCGTTCGGGTTGTTATCTGTACTACGGCTATCGTGACACGAGTGCTTTGAAACGCATGATAGACGAAGGGGAAGGTAGCTGGGAGCAAAAGGATCGCCAACAAAAGATGCTCCGAAAAGTTGTTCATTTCTGTGAAAATAAGGTGGATTGTAGGCGGGTACAAGTCTTAAACTACTTTAACGAGCAGTTTCAGAGAGAGAATTGCAACAACGGCTGCGATAACTGTTCGTCGAGCACCGTTTTCGAAACTCGCGACTTCACAAAGTATGCGGTACTCGCAATCAACCTAGTCAAGCGCATCGAGGGCGATAACGTAACCTTGCTGTATTGTGTGGATGTTTCCCGAGGATGCAGGTCGAAGAAGATCATCGATGCGGGTCACGATACCATTGCAGAGCATGGGTCTGGTTCTGATCTTGAACGAGGAGAGGTAGAACGACTTTTCTACCGGTTACTAACAGAGGATGCCTTGAAAGAGCATAACGTTGTCAATAAGTCTGGTTTTGCTTCGCAGTACGTACGGGTAGGTGATTCTAGTACACAAAATTAGAGCTGGCTGAAGGACACTAATACAGTCTATCTAGTTGGGCAAGAATTCTCAAAAGCTTTCATCTGGGGAATGGAAGTTAAAGATACAAGTTCGAGTACCATCAAAGCCCAAGGATACAAGCCCGACAATTGCTAGAAAGAAAACTGCGCCAAAGCTAATTAGATCGGGGACGGGCGTAGTTGGAGCTTCGCGATCGGAATTTCCGCAATCGACTAACGTATCTTCTCCAGTGCAACAAACTGCCCGAAAGCGCAGGGCCCGAGGAGGGGACGACGGTGATTTACACTTACTCCCTAATGGGTACCTCCACAATGATTTGGTCGTCCCAGATAACGAGTGCGACTCAAACCGCGAAGGCTCTGACGACGAAGAGGCGTTTGAACCCGTTCGTACCAAAGGTGTTGCTACGGAATCCTCAAAAAAGGAACTTAGCGCGCCTATTACAGCAGACCAGGAAATGGCTGCATTAAATCCGATCCACAGGGACATTGTAGAACAGTTCCTAATTCTTGCCAAAAAAGAATCAGAGGAGGTAAATTATTTCTTGTTCCAGCCGTCAGCGCACAACGTACCACCATACTCACACCCCCCAGATACGGAACTCCAAAAACCTCCGGTCACAGCCATTCAGCGACAATATCCTCCGGAGAATGGCCATCAATTTCCCAAAAGGTAAGGTGACTCAACAGCAAAGATGCCCTGTCTGACACTTGCATAGACGAAGACGAAATGCTCCAAATCCGGGGCATCGAACCTGACAAGGTTCGCCGATACGGCAGGAAATTCCTCAAACTTATCCGAAGTCACCACAACCAGTACCAGAGCATAATCACTAATAATGAGGACATTCGGTTCGATAAACCTGAGGACCCTAACCATGAAATCATAACAATCCTCAGTAGTGACGACGAGGATAAATTTGACAATTCGGAAGGCGGTGACCCGGCTGAAGAGCATAGTCCATACTTTGCTGATCCGGAGGTGGAGGCCTTTAATACCCAATGTAGGTCATGGAAGATCTAACAGCTCTTCCTAGCTCTGACAACCGAACAGTTGCCCAATACGCGAATCTGCCCACACCCTCTTCTCGAAGTGATTTCACGGGCCGTGATGATGGGTCCCATGGCGGCTCTCGAGGGAAATTTCGCGGAAACAGCGTTGCAAAGAAGAAAACTGGCAGAACCTCCAACAGGTCGGGGAGCTCGGTATCAAAACCCAAAGGTGGGATTCTGAAGAAATCAGCAAGTACCTCTAGCAAGAGAATAAGTAATGGGGGTTGGAACAACGCCTCTGCGTTCTCTTCTAGAGGCAGAGGACCTTCAAAACGTGATGGCGGACATGGCACGTCTGGACGGAATTCTGGCGGCAGCAGCAGTCGAGGGATTGGAATGATGCCAATTTAGCACTTGACATTTGTTTGGCATTTGTCAGGAGACTATTGCTTATTTCTCGGGGTGCATAAACGGTACAGAACAGAGAATCAGCACTGCAAAACGGGTCGCTATTGTAACCGAATTCAAGGGGCTTCTCGGCCCTGACCGAGCCTGGCGCGAGAATACGAGAATCTTTCCTTTTGATATTGAATAAGCTCGCGCATACACTTTTCTAGATCATTAGAACGGCGTCTCATCGATGTGCATGATATCTCGCTACGGCCTATTTTCTCATGCTCATACCCATTGGAGTTCTTATCAATTTTCTTTATTTCCAGCATGGCCAGTCCCTCCCCTCCCATGTTGCTCTCTACTATACCCAACACCGAAGGCAAAATTCGATTATGATGCTTATCTTTTTTTTATACAAATAAGTTCATAACAGTAACTGAGTAAGCCCAATTTTGAGCTACGTATACACCAAAAAAAACTGTTCAGTCTGTTTTCGTTTTCGTTTCCTTCGCCCCTTTTCTTTTTAGCACGAGGTTATATCTAGTGTGCGCCGCTCCTCGAGAAGTAAATAACAAACGGAAAACCCTGGGTTCCAAGTCATCTTGCCCTGAACGTGCGCCTGACAATCTTACTCTGGACATCATACATTAGTGTGAACGGCCCCAGTTGTTTCCCCCAGTTGAGGGAGGGTTGGCGCGTTGAGGATTGTACTTGGGGGGTAAGGGTAAGTCTCTGCTCCTGGGTGCCACCAATTTCCCATTGCCGGTTACCGATAGCTAATATCCCCTAAGAAAATTTTTCGTAACCATTCTGTACTTACTCTCTCAATAATGAAGTTGAAAGGTCATCGTGAAGACCATTTTTCTATAATAAAAAATAAGGAAACCACCTGAGATGAGTGATTACAAGTTATCATCCTATGCAAATATACCAACCAGTCTTGAAACGAGATTGCAACTGTTACTAAGGTCAAGAAGTCTACCTGTCGACAAATCTGGGAACAATACCTTGTAATAGGTACCCCTTCAAATCGACTAAGAATAGGATGCCCTACTGTGTTTACAAATACCTTAAAACTTCAACTTGTGACATTTATCACAAGTAGTAAAAGGACACGGTGACTTTCTTGGGAGGAGATAGGAGAAAAATTGGGTCTTACTTATAGTACTTGATTATTGAAGGAAACAATGTAGTCAATGGGTTATAAAAAACATATGCCTAAAAAGAAGTAAGTTTTTAATATTTAAGTCTTTATTTTTATTAATTATCTATAGATTTAATATTTCTCTAGTAAATCAGGCTAAAAGAGTTCAATGGTGTGAGAAAAAGTTGGAATAGGGAGAAAAGAAATGAAGTCGAGTGATTTGGACAGACGAATCAACATTTTTAACTTTAGAATTTTATTATTGTCCCTGGGTTATTCGAAAGCCAGATGAAGAAAACCATGAGGACTGTATCGATATGACATGGTACTCAAGATGCAAAAGTATTATGGCATGGGAAGCTTTTTATGGTACTATGATGTCAGATTTATTTTTTGTTCTAGAGAAAGCAAAGCTTGATTCAGCAGCATATGTGGAATATATTTTGGATCCCATTTTGATTCCGTTCTGGCATCATATGTGTGAAGAGAAGGGATATGCAGTTGTGGTAGAAGATGGAGTATCCGGGCATAAAAAACATGCTAAAGTATGTTGAGCCTTAAATGGTATAGAGATATTACAATGGCCATCTCAATCACCAGATCAAAATTTGATTGAAGCCATATGAGATGATATGGAAACAGAATTGGGAATGATTTTTGGTTGCTCTAAAAATGTGGAAGAACTTCAACAACAGTGTCGGGAAGTCTATAGAATGACGAAAAAGGAGAGACTTTCTGGTCTTATTGCAGGGATGAAATTACATCTTAAGGCAGTTATCAAAGCTAAAGGTGCTGTAACACCATATTAATCATTTGTATTCTCTATTCTAAAATGCGACCGATAAAATTCTATTGCTCTTAACTACTAGTTCTGGGGGGGGGGGTGGGCAGAGACTTTTTTTTTGCCCGCCAAAAAAACTGCGAAACATCCGTGCGCCATAGTACTAGGATGGGGGTGGGCAGAGACTTTCATCCACCCCCCAAGTACTCTCTGTGTGGTAGCGGAAAGGTAGTAACTAAACGTTTTTGATGAGGGATCAATAATACCCCCCCCCACTAGAAAAATATCACAATTTTAATATACAAACCACTGATGAATTCTATTTTAGTAATCTATTCCTTATTTTCTGGATGTATTATCGGCGATCAAAATATTTCTATTGGTTTTGGTGGGATTTTGAGTTGCTCGCTCGCTCGCGAAATGCGTTATCTTTATGGCGATAGAGGGGTGATGGCTTTTGCTGGGAAGGCAGGAACCGGGTGACATGAGAGAGTTGCTAAAGCCTGGCCATTGTGCAACTAGTCACCCAGCTAGTCTCGGGGGAGGTATACGACCAGTTCTTCTAGAATCTGTCCTCATTGCCTTCTGTAGCTGTGTTCTATCTACTCCACCTGTTCTACTGTATCTACGGGCCAATACTGTGGAGGAGGATTCTGAGCCCGGGCGACTAGCTAGAATTCTTGGCGCGGGTAGCTTACCTACTTTCCTGTAAAGAGGAGGCACACGAAGCAGAGCATTGAGCATACTACCCACCGGCCCCGATACTCTCCACAATACCGACCCGCTACAGCGTCTTGAGATCCCACCTCTCGGCATACTTCATCGCGACGTTTCCCCCGCGGCCAATATCCGTCACATTGCCACCACTACCCTAGAGCCCCAGGAGCAGGCGGCTCTTACACCCAAGGGAGGCAGTCCGACGTTTTCGGGCAAGTCTAGTTAATATGGTTGATAATAACTCTTCGTTCCACATTCTGGACTCACCTCCGGAAGCCTTATCAAGCGCAGTGGTCTTATCACCTGACGGCGAGACGCTGGAGCAGCGTCACGACCGTCTAGCAAAAGAACGGGAAATTCTGTTAATGAGGATAGAAGTTAGGAAGTTGGAGGACGAGGTCCGGATACTGCGCAAGCTGGCCGACAGCGTCCCACCTGACGATGGTTCGGTGATGAGCCCAAAAGAGGAAGCTAGTGTAGCTAGAAAGAGGCAAAGGCCTGAGTGCGACAGAGAAGATGACGCCCCATCAGCTAAACGTAGCAGTGTCCGCGGCGACTTGCAAACCGTCGAACCCAAGCCGTACAACGGCAAGTCGGCTCGTGCCCTTAGAGAATACGTTCGACAGTGCGATTTCACGTTCCGTCTCGAGGCCGACAGGTACACAAAGGATAGCACTAAGGTGTTATATGCGGCCCAGTTCCTCGTTGGCGATACAGCCAGGGCGTTTCAACGCCTGGGGGAGACCAATGGGCCGGACACCACTTCGTGGGAGGACTATAAGACTTTCCTTAGAAACCTCTTGCAGGACCCGGTCACCCGAGAAATTACGCTAGCCTGCCGATACAACAAGGCTAGACAGAGGCAAGGCCAAACAGTGGCTCAGTTTGTCAACTACTTGGACGAATTGGAGGATGAATTGCCTCCTTACTCCGATGGACATCGGCGCCAACACCTCGAAGCTAAGCTGTTGCCCGAGCTATCGCGTGCTCTGCGTTGCTACCAGGATGTCCCTGCGACCCGCGCTGGGTTAGTTGAGTATGCTAGATGGTTGGAAGCCAATCTCAACCGCGAACCGCGGACCGACGTCAGGTCGTCAACGACCCGGCAGGAGCCTCAGCGTGAGTCCAATCAGAAGGGGAAAGGCAGGCGTAGGGGGCGAAACCGGCGCCGGGGCGAGGACTCCAGTAGCGCACCACCTACGGCTAAGCCCACGGCGCCCAGGCCACCCCGACAGAAGTCTAAACTCTCTAGGGGGGAGCGGAAACACCGCATTGAGGGGAACTTGTGCTTTGCTTGTGGTGAGGAGGGCCACTATGCAAGCCAATGCCCCGAATAACCTACGCCTACCCTATTTGATAAGAAGGCAGGAAATGCCAAGTCCTGGCGGCCGACACCTCCGCGGCGCTAAGACGATTAGGGTACGCGCGGGAGAACGAAAAAACTAACCTCCCCGGAGACAACGGGGTTTTAAAACTACTTCAAACTACGGAGAGTATGGGTCTACTGGGGGCCGAAGGCGCCCCGGAAACCCCAGTGATTTAAAGAAAAATATACTCCTTCAAATTCAATGAGGGCCTAAAAGCTATGGTGGAATGCCGGACCAGTAACAGCTGGAATCAGGGGAGCGCATTAATAGATCCAGGGGCAGAATTAAGCGTCGTTTCCCAGCTTTTCGTTAAGGAGGCTAAGTGGCAACTGAAGCGCCCCACCAGCGGAGTCGGTGGGTGGCTGCCGAATCCTTGTTCATGACACCATAAATATTGCTACCAATATCGCGGATCGAGACAGTGTCAGAAGTGTCAAGATAGCTACGTGTCCGCGGATATCCGCGGCTATGATATAATCTTAGAGGCTCCATGGTTGCAGACTAGGAACGCGGATACTAACCGGGAAGAGAAGCCTCGGGCATATATGGAACGCAGTAGCTCACCGGAAACACTGACAGCGAGGGCATTCTTCCGCGCTGTGGAAAAATCTCGATGCCTGTACGCTGTATGGTTCGTTCCTAACCCAACGAAAACGGCCGAGGGGTTACGCCAGGAGTACAGAGACGTCTTCTCGGAAAAAAACAGCGAATGGGCTGCCACCGCGAGGGGCCTAGGACATGCTATTGAGATACGGACGACCCGCCGCGCGGTCCGATCTACAACATGTCAGGGGGGGAGCTCGAGGTCCTCCGTAAGTACGTTCGGGAGGCCTTAGAGCAAGATTAGATCCGTGAATCGATCAGTTCGGCTGGAGCATCGACCCCACTTACGCCTAAAAGGCGCGGCGAGTTACGTCTCTGTGTCTACTACCGAGGGCTGAACAAGCTCACCGTAAAAAAACCGATAGCCGTTGCTATTGATATGAGAAATCTTAGACCGGTTATCAAAGGCGAAGTGTTACACTAAACTGGACCTTTGCAATGCATTTAGACTCGTTATTACTAGCTGCCGCCTGGTGCCTGGACTTCAGTTCGACCGGCATCCGACGTGGCTGAGTATTTGAGGACAAACGTGTCGACATACGGCAAAGAGAACAACTTTTCCGACGAAGCGGTCCACACAATAATTTCTGAGCTAACATCAACCGAGGCTAAGATCCTGTGGTAAAGAGTTTCCATTCTGGGTGGCAAATGCCGCAGGTCTCAAAGCTGTTGTTGAAGGATGGCTTTCGTCCAATCACCAACCCCTTCAGCGAAGAACGGCCATGTAAGAGACGCCCACAAGAGCTCGCGGCACTGCATGTCACAACTGAAGAAAGAGCTGTGTCAACCATTGAAAGCCTTCTGAGTGGAGGTTCCAGCGTCTCTGAAAAAAAAAGCAAAATATGGGGAGACAGCAGCGCTTCATCTTGCTGCATCACACGGTCATCTACGTGTTCTCAAGCTTCTAGCTTCCAAAGGCCCGACCCATGTCCTGGGTGCAAAGGACGATAATGGCTCGGCAGCTGCCCATCGAGCAGTAGCTTCTGGAAACGACAGGCTGGTTCTTCGGCTGATCCAGCAGCCGTATATGAATCTCGATCCAAGGGACAAGCACAGTCGTTGGGCTACGGCATCCACCGCCGCATATGGCATGCTAAAGGCATTTCCCGAACGAAGACCAGACGATATTGCTCACCTGGGCTTATTCGGAAATACGCTCTTTCATATGGCATGGAACCACGGCTCAAAAGCTTCTCAAAGTTCTACGCTTGAGGAAAAGAAGATCTCCACACGTCCTGAAACCGATAGACTTGGTTGGAGGTTTAACTCCACCTACACAATCGACCAGGTGGCTGGTATTCTAAGGAAGGTTATTACGTCAAGAAGTGCCTGCTTGGTACAATCGGGACAGCCCCAAGAGAAATCGCAGCCTTTCAGATTCAGCATCTTGTCTGTGTAAATCCGACCGGAGCATAGTATTTCAGTTAGGCGGATGCAGGGGATGAAGTTATCTAGGCCAATATCGTTCTCTTGTGGGCATCAGGACCTGCTTTAAACCTTGTTAATGGAAAAAGAACTAGTACTGTCTCAGCTTATTTTTAATAAAAGAAAATTGTTTATTACTATTATCGTCCTCTCCCTCGGCAAGTTTGATTTATATGTGCTGTTATCAGCCGGTTGATTACTCTTCATCTGATGATAGTAATGGGACCGATATTGAGAGTTGCTTCGACCCCGACACCGATGGTATCGGTAAATACTTTGTTTTATTTATCCACCGTCTCGTGAAGTCGGATCACTTATCCCAACTGTTCTACAAATACTGACAATCTGTAGGAAAGGATCCTGATTGAACGACCCAGAAGGTGAGCCATACCAGATCTTCCCAAAAGTCACATATGAGTTCACAAAGCAGTATCCAGATATGAAAGATGCTTTACGGCTCAGATCTTGCCCGACCGGCCTCGACTCTCCTGCAATATACGAAGAAGTTCGGTGTGGGTACTGGGTTCCCATAGATCACACATCCGTATTGCCGCCGATACGGTATGGGAAATGCATTCAACCAGAGTAGAGTCTGCGTCGTGTATCCCAAATCATCCCCTGGGCGGGGGAATGCTAATTGTAGTTGTATACGCTCCAGAATTTGGTGACACAGTATGCCGACATGCATACGTTTATCAATCACCGCCTCCCTCAGCAGGTCACAGCAAACGCCGCCGCCACCGCATGTGGCTTGAAGCCTCAGCACGCGTTGACATGAACGGCCCGTCAATCGAGTCAACGGACCAGTCCCTGTCTGTCAACCAGCACCTCCGCGTCCGCCAGCTCGTTGCACAGTGAGAGAATTGGAAGTGCCAACCCCCCCCCGGGTATAGGGGGGATTGCTGCTTGACGTGGCTTATTTTGTAAATCTGGTTGGGCTCTGGTTGATATTTTGCCGTTCCGGGCCGGAAGGGGGTCGTGCGGGCAAGCTGGCCAGGACCAAAAAACTGGAAACACTGGAAACCGCAAACAGCTAATGGTATGAATTGTATTTTGTTTCTGGTTTCTCAGACCCTCTGTCCGGGTCTTTTTCCTGAATCTTTCGTCCGAATCATTTATCCTGCCAGACCTCTATTCGCTTCTGATCAAGGCTAGCAAGTCTTCGTCTCCGTCCCGACCGACCTACCTTAAGTCAAAGTCACAGAAGACTAGTGTTATTATTGGATAGCGATAGCCGCCGCCTAGGGCAAACCCCGCGGTAGCTCCTCCTTGGCCCCGCATTGAGGCTAGAAAAAAAAAAAACCCTCCGCCATTGCGAGGACACGTGCAGTGTAATCTACAATTGATCCGTCTGTTCTACGGGATATATTGCAGCGGTTAGCTTTACCTGTTTTTCGTTCGTTCTAGCAAGGGGATGCATTCTACCCGCTGACTTCGTGAGCTACCTTTCTTCTTTTTAGCTGAATCGTTCCGGCCTTATATACGAAATCACGTAGCACAATGTGGGATCCAATGTCGGGGAGGTTACTGCTAATGGTAGGCTCACCTTCGAGTTGGTATTTCCCGCTAAGTGTCCTTTGCGTTGTTCCCTCTTGCAGATAGAAGCAGCAACCAAGCATTGGGGCGTAACTAGATAGAGACATATTTTGCAGCTTCAGTAGCTTCAGTAGCTTCAGTAACTTCAGTCCCATATCATCCCCTTTTGCCCATATTGAAGTTCGCAGTCTTGCTCCGGAAACAGCATCTTTGGCAGACTCCATGCAAAGTATAACCAAACCCAAGCAAAGCCTAGTAGCCTCGATGATGGACCCCGCACCGAATTTAGGAATAGCCGTTTGACGGCGTCCTCAAGCACAATTCCCAATCCCATTAACATGTACCATTGCACTACCGGTCCCCTATTGCATGCCGGAGATATCATCCAGTAACCCAACGCATGGGAAATACCTGTGAGAGCAAAGATGGTGAGAGTTAACAGCTGACGGTATATAGGACAACTCTTGGGAATTCGAAGGATTGATGCGATGAACATTGCGTTCCCTATAAAACCCCCGCGGGTAAGGCTATGCCAGTAGGAGCTAGCCGCGCCCTTGACGTCAGTTGAAATTTTGAGGTTGTAGATATCTCAGGAAGGAAAAAAACCTCACCCCCAAAATTGTCGCAAGGAAAATATTTCCGTAACGTCCCCGAGCAAAGGCGGCCACTCCTGCGGCTGATCCCCAAGCATCACAGCCATGGCCGAGACGATATTATGTATTGCTTCGTAAGTACAATGCGCAGACACTGTGAAATCAACCGGCATCCATGCACGTATCCATATTTCCCTCATCGAAACCTCTCCCGTGGCTAATCTCCGGATAATTCGCTCTTTTTCTTCGCTGTAATCCCCGCCTTGGAGGCTGTTATCGTAAACTCCTCTCGCAACTATAAGTAGTCTGTAAATCCAATAAGCTAGCAGCGCCCTTGCTAGTCTCTGTACTACAAAGGCTCGCCGGGACGGCACATAGTTCGGGTCCCGCGCCGAAAAGGGCGGAATTTTCTTGCTTTGCCATCCCATTCCTATGCCGCGCGGATTGAGTGGCACTCCATAAGACCATTTCAGTTTCCCCAAAGCGCTCAGGTTGGATGGGGGAGCGACTGGGGCCAAATATAGTCGGAGATTTGCGAGCAATAGGTACGAGAACGTCCAGTAACCCGTGAATGCGAGAAACGTGTACGAGTAGCGGGAACGATCCGTGTAGGAGAGGGAGAACATTGAGCAGCCAGAGCATAAGAAGACAGCGCAGAGTCGCATCTGTGATTTCGGGGGTATAAAAGCGATACAGCCTGCAAGTGTTGTGCAGGCAAGACAGTAATGGAGAATAGGATCGATACGGGTGATTTCCAGTGCTCCTGAAGACGAGAGGTAACGGTTAGTAGGATCTCCTTTGGGGAGGCTGGGATATCTCCGACTACGAACTAAGCAGGCCCTCAGCGCGCACCAGCATTGTCGCCATTTCCACGGCCTGTTCAGAGGAGAGGCCCACTCCAAGGCAGTGTTGGTCGGGCTGCACTAAGAGAATAATATAGTGAGCAGAAATAAGCAAGTTGGCTTTCGAAAGACAGTATACTGGCAGTCAGGTAAGGGCGTGGTCACCGACCTCCCCGACAGCTAGGGCGGATGCCGGCTAACAGATAATGTCAATATACTTTCCATTTATGGGTTCCGATACTGAAGCCGATTCCTTTGCTATTGCATATACAATGCATACGTTTCCGTCGGGACGGTCCAGGTACATCCGACAGGTCCTACTCGCCACAGCGCCCCCATGGCCTGACTCCACAATGGCTAGGGTGCGTCACATCCAGCACCACAGGGACCGCCGCTCTCCAAGCCGTGTCGCTATGCGCAAGCTCGACTTCCGCATGACCGAGGTGGGATGCTGGTCGCTATGAATTACATCTTGGGTACTTAATAAGATGATGGTTCACTTACCGTCGAGGAGAGAGCCATCGGCTGCAGCCCAGTGCCCACGCACAGCACCCGCTCAAATTCTCCTGCGCCCTCTCCGCTAGTAGCTACGGTCTACAATACTCAACGGGTTCTCCCTCTCTCCCCGTTCCCACGTCAATAGTCTCCGGCAATGCAACTCGGATCTTCGTTCTTCTTCCTCATCCTGGCGACCGCCGTTGCCGCCTACGATCCGGGTCCAGGTTGGGGTGTGGGGCCCCCTTCCGGGTGCGACAGCTCAGGAGGATGCAGGAAACGTGGCTTTACTCTGAGAGCTCGCGGGGCGCAACTCGAAGCGCGAGAGCCCGCTCCAATAGCGGTTGTGCCGGAGGCCAAACAGTAGTCCAGCGGTAGGAATGACGAAGGGCGCCGAGAACAGTGAGGCATTACGGGCGAAATATTTGTTGCGAGGGGTTGCTAACCACTTGTGTGACGTGCAGAAAGTCCTTTTCCGAAAGCGGAGTAGATTCGTCCCTGAAAGCGGCACGAGTTGAAGATTAGCTGGGTGCTTTGTTTCATTTGCTGCTACATTCTTTTGATGGCACAATGGGTGGGTGCGAGGGTAGTGGGGAGGTGGTTTATGAGCCCGGAGGGCAGAGCCCCAATTACATGTAGCTAGATTTCTTGGCGAGGGTAGCCTACCCGTACCTACCCCGCTCCCGCTCGCTCTTCTCTTACATAGACAACACCGAGAGACAATAGACACACATTCACCGAACTGCAATCCACAGTACCAGGCGGTTATAGCGCTTAGTCAAAGGCTTGATGCTTGCACAAGAGGATTAACCCCATGCCTAACACTCAATAAGGGCAAGTATTAGTCAAATAGATCTATATGCAAAATAATAATATCCCGCCATGCTTGGATCTTGTCAGGGACAGGGTTTGCAGCTCATGAACCCCTTTTCAAGCCTGATAAGGATGCTTCTTGCAAACTCGTTGGTTAACACATTTCTTTTACATGGAGTATTGATAGAATAGATTTATTTTGTCTTCTTATGCAGGCACGAGCCTTGAAACCTTATGAACAGTTTGCCATCTGAGCCGGCTCGCCACCATGACTGAACACTTGCCCACCTTGTACCTCACCCAAGCACCTGCAGCCAACCCTAGGTCTTGACAGCAAGGAAAGAAAATTAGGGCTATCTCAAAAATTTATGTACTATGTATATAATTGTTGTTTGTTTCCTATTGAACTTTATCTTTAAATTATTTACATATAAAAACTCTATGCAGAATTTTAGAACCACTGTTCTAGAATTGATTTTAGGGGTTGTGGTTGTGGTGGGGTGCCGGCAAAAGCTTAGCAGAGGAGCAACTCCACCAAATTTGCAAAGTTGTTTGCCCAGGAGCTCCTCCCGACGGATGCTCCTGTCGGTGCCGAGAGCCATCTCCCCAGACATCCCTGGTAATCAATTCATTATTCTGCTGCAAGCGGATGGGCGGGAGGAACAGGGTCAGCGGAGGCGATTGCGGCGTCGGGATTCCATTGGCCGCGGCCTTGATCTAATCAATCTCAGTACCACTCCACGTCATAAAACAGGCACAAATCTAGTTATCACCATGGAGATGCCCCTAGGGCATTGATATTCTGACTCACACCGCTCCTATGTAAGGGCGTATAGAATGCATGTAGGCTTGTGCCTCTGTAGTAGGACTCGGAAGAATCCCAAGTGTGCGTACGGAGGCCGGTACCATAAGTGATAAGACACTGTGGAGGCAGTTTCCGAGTCCGGGCGACTAGCTAGAATTCTTGGTGCAGGTCGCTTAACTACCTAGCTGCCACCCGTTAGTTCTCCTAAGAAGAGCACTCATGAGCAGAATAGAGCATTCTACCCACCGGCTCCGATACCCCCCGCGACGCTTGACTGACACTTAGTCAAGCAAACCCCCCCAAAATGCCTGGTCGCACAACATCCATCACTCTTCATGTGCAAGCACTTGCACTGCCCAAGGAAGGCATTCCAGTGTCTAGAATCATAGAGATTACAAGTATTTCCGAGGCAACAATCGCTTCTGAATGGGGTTATGACCCCGAAGTTGAAGGGCGGAAATCACTATCACGAAGGTTGGCTTAATTTAGTGAGGATATGCCTGAGCGAAGCCTAAATTTAAAGTCCTATCCCTTATTGTGCCGATCTCCGTACATGTATGCGGAAAGTTTGAATACACCCATATCCAACCAACACTATGCCGCTACACCCTCCGATTCGGCGCAGACACAGGGAGCAAGAAGGACGATGTGCAGTTTTACGGACCCATATCTGTGAACTTAATCATTTGGGTTGTTCCTACGCTAGAGGACATAGCTAGTTATAAGCCAATGGCATTGGGGGTCTTGCTTAACTAGCTAGTTAAGAGATTATCACTTTTGGTGTAGTGTATTCAAACTTTCCGCGTAGCACAGGACGAGACAAACCGGCCCCCATTCCCCAACTCCATGCACATCTTGACGTTGTCCATCTCCCACTCCGATCCAAGACCGATCCCCCAAAAACCACGTCAACAGGAATCACTCACTTCATTAAGGAAAATCTACAAGCGCACAATACTCATACGATTTCTCTGTCTTGGCCTAGGTCGAACCGAGACATCTTGTAACAGATGCTAATTTACCCCAGCCCCTCCAAGAAGTCTCGGAAATCCTCGTTTACAAAAATATCTACGACAGTAATCGCGTCTCCCCGTCAAGTAGAGCTCTGGGAGCGAGCTGTGGATGCGAAGTTTTATAGGAAAGGAGCTTTTAGGAGGGAAGAATGGGATATGCTGATAGTAGGTTGTAAGGTATGAATCCCTGTTACAACGTTATAACGTCTCGTCTATTGCCTTTTGTTTTCCCTAGCGGTACTTAGGGTAGACGGAGTAATTCGGCCGTGTCAGGCTCGTGTGCACAGGTGGTCAAATCCCTTCCTGCTTCGCTTTTTGCAGAATAGTGTATAGCCGCGTACTCGGAGGGCAAAAGTCATCCGGGGTGCGGACAGCCAGTAAAAGTAAGTCCCGCTACTACAGACGAAAACCCGCTCTTCGGGATACTTAATACTGAAAAGCTTATACCTGCATACCCGCAGGCAAACGTCATCCTTACAACCCGGGATGTGGATGGTTGGGATGAGTAGGTCCCGCTACTATGGACGAAACTCCGCTCTCCCGGAATGCTTGATACTCTCCGGGTCGTACGTCCTCGATCTATAAATCCCTAACCTAATGCCATAAAAAGTAACAATAACAATAGCCTGGGAGGGGATATTTTGCTATACTCCATATAGCTATAGGGCGCTTGTAGCGCAGTAGACAAGGGAGTTGACATGAATGGATAACCAAGTGATTGAAGCGGGATTAGTACTCGTTCCTGTTGTTTGGTGTCCCGGCCCTGTTCACCAGCAGCGTTGTCGTGCGCCGGTCCGGCCCGAAACTATCGCCTCTCCCTCGGCTTTCCCCAGTTCATTCTGCGCCTAAACCCGTTGATGCATGGGGGTTATTGAACCCTAGCTGCGATGGGGGATGGATTGTCGTATCTGTGGAAAGTAGAAACGAATTGTATTGAGTCTTCCACCGAGCAAACTACATGGAACCAAGAGAGCTACTTATGCTCGTCTTCTCAATGAGCTGCTTCGGTAATTGCCTAATATCCGAGCATTCCTGACGATGACAGAGAATAACTCAATTAGTGAGAATGCAATGACTAAAGGAACGCAATAACATGAATATCGCAATCAGACCTCCGAGTATTGAACACCCAGCTAGAGTGCTGGCTGCGGAGTTGCGATACGACCGCAAGAAGTTGTGTTGGGGTAGATAAATTAATATTAAGTTATTCACTGATCTGAGCAGCGAGACTGCGTGTTTATAAACTGCATAAGGTCCCCCACTAGTGGTTTCGGTTGACCAAATAGTGATAGTACAAATTGCGTGGCTCCTATTTGTTCTTCCAAAAGAGACGCGGGCGCGACGAAAGAACCTCATGTTTCAACACTTCAGCAAGGTGCATCCTCGTGTCCATGCTCTCGCGGATACATTCTCGCAACAGTATTTCCGTTAACTAGTAAGCTGTGGTTAGTCAGCCTAGAATCTGCGACCGACTAACGACTTGCAAACTGGTATATCTATACACAATGGTCAAGAAGCATGATCTTGCAGCACGCATCCAGGCACTTTTACTCTTACTGAAACTATTGCAACGAAACGCATTACTAAGATTATTCTGCAACCTCAAGAAAAAGAAGAGAAAAAAAATCCTTTAAAAACCACTAGCCGTCACCTCGTGCAAAAGCCAGGGCTGAGGATTGCTACCCGCATTGGCCCTGGTGTGACTGCTGCTGAAAATCGCTGGCACATACAATGGCAATGAAGACGCTGTTTAGTAGGCGAATAGGGGTCGGAATCAGCGGTTCTCAGCCCCTATTCGCGACCCCGCACCTTTAGCGCCACACCAATGCCGCCGCCAACCAACAACGGCACACCCCGCACATTGGCATGCCCACCCACTCGTCTGAATAGCTAGCCTCAGTGTTATATACGGCTCTAAATGCCGCCATTGATCCTTCGTGCCATGTGCCCTGCTTAATTCAACGGTTCTCATTCCCACACCAAGGCACAAACAACCATCCCGGGGACCACCGGATAATGGTTGGCTGAGCTGACCCCAAGACCCTTAATTAACAAAACAACCGTGATCAGATTCATCTCTCCATCAACGGTAATAAGGGTTCCCACAATTTGGACCTTGCAATGGATCACCTGCCAAATCCAAGGAATCCCTACCGACCGATCCGCGTCCCCGTACTTTGGTGGGTGCGTGTACGACAACCAAGGCTTCCACAACTTCGCGGAGCGGAAAGGCTGGGATGTCAAGAAGCTCATGGACTGGGATAGAGATGGACGGCCGCCGGCAGAAGCAGCGTCGTTCCTTCAGGCATGGCTTTATTTCGGGCTGTTGGGCGAGTCGATTGGAGCGTGCGGCCTAGAGATACAGATTGCGGATTTTCTGTGTGATCTGGAGGGAAACTTGTATGATCCAGCAGCGGGAGAGCAATTCAAGGAGGACGTCGCGGAGGTTCACGAGGGGAATACGGAGGTCGTGTTTTGGTCTGCTTTTACACGCCACGGACTTTGGCGTCAAATTGTCACGGTTAGGGGTTCACGTGACCCACAATGGTCACAGTTTAGATAGTTTTCCTTCCTAGTTAGAAGCATTATAACATCATCATCTTTTTCTATCGATTAAGTAGTCCTTCTTCCGTGTGCGTCCACTCGTGCCAACCTGAACAGTTATGAGCCCGGCTTGCTCTTAAAGGACCTACTTATCGACTTGTACACGTTGCAACGTGGACATTACTCTGCACAGCATTTTCTGCTTCGCGTCTCTCACTTCTGTGTCAACGCAATCTGATACACACGGACATCACGCCGCGAGACTTCTTTGATCACCCTACGATCTACTGCTCCTGTCAATTCCTGTATGTTATTAACAATGGCTACAGAATCTGATCCCGCTGTGACGCGCGTTACCGTCATCCTTGATACTCCGACCGATTGGCCTAGCTGGCTATTCATACGGAAAGATTCATGTCGTCGCCACGAACTATGGCAATATGTCGACCCCGATATCCCGAGGGATCAGCTCCCTCAACTCGAAGCCCCAACTGAGCCTCAATACGCAGACTACAAGGCCGGCGCTACCAGGCTCCTAGACCTTTCAAACGATGACCGTAGCTCCTACCGATGGGACTACGAACGCTACGAGCGCCTCCACACCATCTATCAAAAGAAAGTCCAGGCCTTAGCCGACTTTACACTTGATATCAGCAAAATGGTCGCAAAACGTCGCCTGTACCTGATCCAAGACTGCGATACCGCATATGACCGACTCGTCACTTTGAAGAAGCACCTGGCACCGGACGTAGCTACACGTCGCCACGAGCTTACGTCACAATACAACGCCCTCAAAACAGCTCCGCGAGCTATTAAAAAGATCGAACAGTGGCTTACGGACTGGGTACGAATTACGGCGATGGGTAAAGCCATCAAACTCCCAGAGACGGAAGGGATACGCCCACAGGAGGACTTTTTGGTCGCCTGCAAGGATCTGGATAGTGAGTATGCCACAACATGCCTTCGTGACGTTTACAGGGCTGAGAATTCTGGAACTATGGATCAACTACCCACTCTCGAGGACTATGTGTCTGAGTTTACTAATTTTCTACACCGGAACAAGCCCCACTCGACCGGTCTATCAGCGAACGCAGCAGAATTAGGGGTTGCTAATCCCGCGAACGTCTCGACTGCGGCAGGTGGTGCTCGTACCGCTCCCACGTGCCTATGCGGAGACCGGCATTACTATGCGGACTGCTATATCATTAATGATAAGCATCCGAAGCGACCGAGAAGCTACAAGCCATCGGCCGAGAAACTGAAGAAGGTTACGGAAGCTCGCAAGGATCCAAAGGTCGAAGCACGGATTCAGGTTGCACTTGAAAAACGTGCAAAATACACAGCGAAGACCTCCACAGCGACCTTCTCTGGACCTATCCAACTTGACGATGGGCAGCCGCCTGCTGGCAATAAATCATTTGTGCTAAGCATTGGAGCCAGACTTGGTGGACCACTTCGCCATGATGATAGCCCGAGCAACTTCGAACTACCTGAAAGTACGGATGAGTTCTACGCTGGTGACTCCACCATACCTGTCGACAATAATGTGACTCCTACTGGCACCCTCGTGGCTTTACCACTTGGCGAGGAGGTGCACGATGACCTGCTTACGCGCTGGATCGTCGATCCCGGATCTAACACTCACGTCATCAATAGTGAGACATGGAAGGGATGGACCCGCGAACGTGATAACACTGAGCGCCAGATGATCAATGCTGGTAGTGGCTCGGTCGAGATTACGGCATGGGGCCGAGTAGAGATCGTCGTGAATGCCCCACATAGACAAGCTACCATATTACTAACACACGTTGCTTATTGTAGGGGTTTCCTTACGAGCTTGATCGGACTGGCTCGTTGCCGTACAATGGCAGTTCATTTTGATTCAGGAAGGGATGTGTTATACCAATCGCTCCCTGACAATATCATTGCGAACCTTGAGTACAATGGTGGGCATTGGCTCATCGACTCGGATCCATCACGCCGCCCAAAACTATCAGACCTTTCCTTACATAGTTTTGGCCTCTCATATCACCCCTCATACAGTCCAAAGCCAACAAACCATGTCGATCAGCGTACCGCGCATAAGATCTGGGGCCACCCATCTAAGAAAGCGATTGAGCACCTCGAAGCAAACGTCAAGGGCATAGCCATTACTGGAAACGAGCTTGCGGACTGCACTTGTCAAACATGCATAGAGTCCCGACTTACGAAAATCGTCTCCCGCCGCCCGAGCATGGATAAGGCCACGCGACCGTTCTATCGCATTGGCATTGATCTTATTTACATCATACCTATGTCTGAGCGCTGCTGGAATGGTGATAGATATGCTCTGCATGCCGTGGATGAGTTCTCAAAGTGGCATGAGATCTCTACGGTCCGGAAAAAGGATAAGCCAACACTCGTGCGTTGGTTCATGGCACTAATCCGGAAAATCCAACATGTATTTAACTATGATGTTATTGCTATACATACGGATGGTGAACGTGGATTTGGCAATGACCTATCTGACATGTGTGCCAGACTAGGGATCATGCTCGAGGCCACTCCGCCAGAACACTCCGAGCAGAATGGTTTTATCGAAAGCCACAATCGTGTGGTAACCCTCCGAGCCCGAGCCATCCGGATCGAGGCCAACTTACCAAAGAACCTGGCGAATGAGATGTATAAGTCTGCTGTGTATATTCTCAACCGGACGCCAAATGAAGCTCTCCAATGGAAGACGCCCTACGAAGTTGTTTGGGGCCGTCAACCACTGGTCGCGCACATGCACCCGATCAGTTCACGCGCATATGCTCGCAATCGAGCTCTCAAGACCGCCGATAAGACTGAGTCTCGAGCTCTCATTGGGCACCTAGTTGGATACCAGGGAACTAACATCTTCTACATCTGGCTACCTACGAAGGATGACATTTTCGTCACCCGAGATGTCATCTTTGATACAGAAAAATACTACACCGCAGATGAGTATTACGCTCCTGAGTCTGTAATTGAAGAAGTTATTGAACTACTTGAGTATCCACTGAATCCAGAGGATGACGATATTGAGCTCCAGGAGCTCCTTACCCACCGGCAATCTCGCAACTACGATTCGACATCTGCAGCCCAGGATACCGGCTCACAGATGGGGGGTGAGAGTTCTGGATCAGCTACTACTGATGAGAAACAGCCCGAACAGCAACCCGAGCCTAAGGGCAAGGAACGTGAACGACCTGGAGCAATCATGCTCATCGAGCCCGAAATCCCGGAAGGATATCGTGCGTATGGCGAACTTGCGCCTCAAAACATTAACCTCGACCTTGATACTAGCAACATCGTCGACGGCAAGCGCCAACGCAGGGCACGCAATCCTGATATTTTTGCAGTAAATTTTCAAACCACTAACGCAGGTATTACTCATGTCTCAGAGTATCTACATGCATTCTCGAGCGAGATCTCAAGGCCTCCAAATGGCTCCGAGCTACCAAGGATTCACCAAAGCCAGCTTCCCCCTCCACCCAAGCGTGTCACGGACCTCGATAGACACCAATATGGCGCACAGTTTACAGAAGCGCTACAGAAGGAGTGGCGATCGCTACGAGCGAAGGGATGCTTCCGGAAATCGAGCCTGACGGAATCCACGGCAGACGCCGAAGTACTACCACTTATGTGGGTATTTACCTACAAGTTTGACCAGGATGGCTACCTTACTTCCTTCAAGG
>JAJDFE020000218.1:0-51343 GCA_021527465.2 Geoglossum glabrum
CGAACAGAATCCTATACAAGACCTCATTGTTCGAAATCACCGGCTTGCACATTTGAATATCTCTGGTCTTTCTGGGGTCACAAATACTACATGCGAGATCATTGCAGAATCTTGTCCGCAGCTCGAATTGTTGAATGTTTCTTGGTGTGCACATATGGATGCTCAGGGGCTCCGGAGAATTGTCGAGAACTGTCCGAAGCTTAAGGATCTTCGGGCAAGTGAGGTCCGTGGCTTCGAAGACAAAGGATCGGTGGAGTGTTTCTTCAACACTAATTCGCTTGAGAGACTGATTCTCAATGGTTGCGATAGCCTTACGGACGATTCCCTAAAGGTTCTCTGCGAAGGCAATGGCAAGGACTTTGATAACTTGACGGGCCGAACAACTGCTTCACCGCGCAGGCTTCGTCATCTAGATCTTAGTAGATGCCACCGGCTCACGGATGCAGGTATCAAGAGCCTCGCTGAGAACGTCCCTGATCTAGAAGGGTTGCAGCTGAGTGGCTGCAAGGAGCTGACGGATGCTGCGTTGACGGATTTGATCTCCTCGATCCCAAAACTAACCCACTTAGACCTAGAAGAGGTCTTGGAACTTACAAATATCTCCCTTCAAAATCTTGCAAAAGCTCCGTGCAGAGATTGTCTTGAACATCTGTCTGTTAGTTACTGCGAGAAGCTGGGCGACGCAGGGATGCTTCCAGTGCTCAAAGCTTGTCCGTCGCTCAGAAACGTTGAGATGGACAATACTCGCACTAGTGACCTTGTCCTTGCAGAGGCCGCAAGTGTTGTCCGCCAACGCAATGCTGTAGCAGCAAAGAGTTCATCAAACGGCCGACCCCGCGTGGGCCTGAGGATGGTGGTCTATGACTGCCAAAACGTGACTTGGACGGGGGTGCGAGAGGTCCTGTCCCGTAATGCGGAAATCAGGCGACCGGCTCCCGGAAACCCGATACCTTCATACCCATCTGAAATCATTCAGCTCAAGTGTTTCTATGGGTGGCAGATGACCGTCGAAGAGCATACAAAACGTGTTTTGAGGGGCGATCTCGCTGCTGCGAGTCGCCTTGAGAGGAAATGGGCCGAGTACATGATGGCAAACGAAGAGGCCGGGGCGCAAGGGGCAGGAGTAAGGAGGAGACGACGCAGGGCAAGGGAGGCACAGATGATGCACGCAGACGAAGAGGAGGGTGGTGCTGGCACTGGTGGGGTAGGCAGAAGGCGGAGGGCGAGAAGCGGAGGGTGCGTGATGATGTGAAGCGTGCTGAATATCTTCGGCGACGAGTATACACGATAGCGTATGGGAGGGTTTGGATTCGGCGTTCGAGATTGTCACTAAGGGGGGTGAATAGGGGTAGAATTTCATTACGCCACGTTATGATAACGATATGGGAAAGCAACACGACACCTCTGGGGTTTCTATGTACCATTCTCTTTGCTTTAGGGCTTGCAAAGAGAGACGTCATTTCTATCGAGCCATCGTCTGGGAATTGAGGGGGGGGAGGGGCATGGCTACTATTACTGGAGGTCGGGGTTTCCATTTGGGTTGATGGGCGTTTCTTCATTTAGAATTTCCTCTACTCGTTTCTTGTCGCGTCGTTTGCTGCCTGTACGGCGGCATTGTTGGGCATTGAGCATTGGGCAATTTGTTTTCAGTAAGCCCGACGGTCCCCCACCAACTCGAGCTTTTCCGTCTGAGCCTAGAAGGCCGATTCTTCATTTTCTTTTCTGTTGGGGATCCTCCCCCCATGCACAAGCGTATTGTTGGCTCTTTGGAGTTAGGATGTATCCATTATCCATATTTTATTTCCCATCTCCTTTCCCCTTCTATGTTGTGTGTTGTATAGAATGCACGTCGTTTTGTGTTGCGTCGTTTCCCTCAACTCCGAGCCACGGGGGGTGATGATGATGTTGAATTTAGCTCCTATCCTTGAGTATTTAGATTGTCTTGAAGTGGGGGGGGGGTATTGTCTAAGTGACGCAATGCCTAAACGGCAACTATATGGCATGCGATGACGGAAGGGCCACACTTGGGGAGCCACTCCCCACCCGCAACCTTCCCACACCAAGCCTCCCATGCCTCACTTCCTCCCCTCAACCATAACAACGTGATACCCAAACCCGGTCTTCACCTCCACCCACTTCGGCCTCGCCACCGAACTAACCTCCAACCCAAACGCCGCCTCCTCAAACGCCGCATCTAAACTCCCCCGCACCTTCCACCCCAACGCGCCCCCCTGCCTCGCCTTATCCTCGGAAAACTCCCGCGCTACATCGTCGAATTTCGCGCCCGCCGCCAGTTTTTCAACCGCCTGTTCTTTCTTGGAGTGTTTTTCGCACTGCAGGCCGGGTTAGGTTAGGTTAGATTGGGTTGGGTGAAGAGGAGCGGGGGGGGGGGAGACGCACGAGGATGTGTCGGACGTTGATGCTCGTTGCGGCTTTGGGTTTTGCGGCGGCGGCTTCGCCGGTGGAGTCGGGCTTGGATTTTGCTTTGGCTTTCCCCCCAGCGTCTTTCTTGGGCTTGTCGCCGGGGGGCTTGCTGGCTGGGGTTTTGGATTTGCCCATTGTGATTGTTGCTGGTTGGGGAGGAGGAGGGGTGTGTGTCCCCGCTTAGACGTGATGGAGATGATTTTGTTTTGTTTTTTTTTGTTTCTTGCTCTCTTCCCCTTTTCCCCCTTCACTCTACATACTCTGTACATTACATTACATACATACATACAAGTATGTACGTTGCATGGCATGGGTTGTTATATTGAAGGATCTTATCCTGACCCTCCCCGTGGCCTGCTCTAGCTACGATCCCCCCCGCAATGGCATATGCAGAACTGCGTGACGATAGACCCCACGTCCTAACAAGCGCGCGCATCCCTTCTCTTCCCGGGGCCGCCTACTATATCCCGTTCTTCATCTCCCCCGACCAGGAATCTCAGCTCCTCTCCAAGATCTTCTCGGCACCGATACCCCGCTGGACCACCCTCTCCAAGCGGCGCTTACAGACTTATCCTTCCAGACTTACGGCCTCGAACGCCCTAATAGCGGAGCCGCTGCCCTCGTGGCTATGTGAGCCCGTTGGGCGCATGCAGGGGTTCGGAGTCTGGGATGGCTGTCCGCATGGGGCGCCGAATCATTGCTTGGTGAACGTTTATGAGCCGGGGCAGGGGATTATGCCGCATGAAGATGGGGCGGCATATTGGCCGCTGGTGGCGACCGTTAGCTTGGGGGCGCCGATTGTGCTGGATGTTTTTGAGAAGGACGGGGATAGGGGAAAGGGAAAATTGGTTGGGAGAATACTGCAGGAACCGAGAAGGTGGGTTTAGGGTACTGATTCTGTTTACCATAGGGCCATTTGCGTTGAGTATGCTAATATGGCTATGGGGTTCTATAGTCTGCTGATTTCGACGGACGACCTCTACAAGGAACATCTTCATGGTATCGAGGAGATAACCTCCGATGAGAATCTCAGCAATTCGACAATAGCAAACTGGAATCTCCTCGGCTCTCCCCAATGCTTCGGGGCTGGGAGATACGACCGACAGATGCGCACGAGCCTAACATATCGGGACGTCCTGAAGGTCTCCAATATCGGCAATAGCCTCAAACTATTCGGTAACAGGTAATTGAAGGTGTCAGTTCTCAATCAGTATCTAAAGGTCTCAGCCATTGAGCCAAGCAGGCGACATCTAGTAGAAATAAGGTATCATCCTCCACCGGCCCTTAATCTTTTCTTCACCAAACTTCCGTGCGTACCACTCCCTGCTAAACTCTGCGGTGATCCCGAGATTCACGGTGGTGAAGACTAGCGCTGTGAAAATAGTAGTATTCATTAGGCTGCCCTCCGGCGCTGCTAGTATTGCCATGCATAGATAAATGATGCACTCCGCAGTGTAGTGTGGGCAGATGAATACCCGGAACGCTGGAAACTCTGGAAGTGTATACTTCTCCAAAGATGCAAGGTATCTGTGGCAATCATGCTGAATACCAGATGCGAATAAAAAGCCAGATATGCCTAGTAGGGATCGCATTGATGGGCGCGCAAGGCCAATATCCCAAATCGTGGGTCGCGTCTCTCGTAGAAGGGCTGCGATATGCACTCCGATCAGCAGGGGTAACACTGTTTGTAGGAATGTTACTCACGTATCCCTTCAACCCAGATCGCAATACCCATAACCACATAGAATTCGACGCCTAACACCCAATGCAGGAACAACATCTTTGACTGAGAAGGCTTGACTAGGACCGTAGACTCGTATAGCCTCCGGACGCCTTGCATCGCCATAAGCACCCACACCACCGCGATCTGATCGAGGGTCATCCCCATCGTTGAAAGCCCGTTCTTCTTCCCAGCAGAGGCGTCTTGCTGCCAGACGAGCACCATGTCAAAAACGCGACCCTGCAGGAGGATCTGCGCCGCCCAGAAAATTGATGAGGCCACGGAAACTAGGTAGAAATGCGTGAACCAACTATGGGGTACTTGGAGAGATGCCACTCCATCCAGAAGCCTGGACACTGGGTTGCCGCCATTGGCAGGGTCCTTATCTCTCGGCGTGGTTTTGGTGTCCTGGGGTGAAGTTTTGCTCTCCCGGGTCGTGGGCACTGACGTCGATCCCACAGAGATTGGAGCCGCGCGAGGGCCATAAACAAGGAAACGAGAGCGCAGAGGTGGGATTGAGTTTGCAAGGAGAAGCTAGGACGAACGCGCTGCTTAGCATTGACAACGGCGGGGACATTGGCGTGCCGGCGGATCAATTACCGTTGAAGTTGCCAGGAGGAAGAAGCCCCGCAGAGCCTGAGCTGGTTCCATCAGAGTGGCTATCAGCGAGATGAAACGATAGCTGCTCGGTGCTGCGCAGCGAGTCGGGTTTGATGCCCGGGCGACACTCCACGCCGGCCTGCACAGCTGGAGGAAGCAGGTGGCCGAGCCAAGAAACGCCACTAAAGAGCAGCGTTCGTATTTCTGGTGCGTGTCTACACCGACTCCCGTGCTGGTCGTGCACTTGTCCTGTACTTGTATCCCATCGCTCACCGTCGTCCCGACCCCGCCCAAAGCGGCCCTTTTAGCGGCAGCACCCCCAGCCCCCCCAATCACACGGCCCATCCCGCCCGGGTGTCTCACCTCAGCCTCCACGCCAATTGCCCCTAAATTCCCAGAGTGTCGTATTGAGCTCATCAACGAATGGGCCAATGGGCGCCCGTCTGGCAGTAAAATCCTCCTTAGGCCAGTGTACCTAATCGCACCGCTGCCGTTTGCCCACCAACTCCCACCTGACAACCCCCGACGAAGAGATACATTCGCAACTCCAACCACCATCGACACACGTGCGTTTCTGCCCGTGATAATACCGTTCTCCGCGCCATCTTCCAGGTCGCACCGAGTGAGAGTCCTCCGCAGTAAGTGCAGTTGAGAGACAAGGACTCGCTTGATCCTTGCCGACCTCATCGTGGAGGTGTGTCGCCCGCAAGCCCAACATGAAGCACGAGGACCTAACCCATCGACTCCCTTCGTAATGAGTGGTCCCGCGGTCGTAGCACCATCGAAACCAAAGGCCGATGGCTCTGGCGATCAGTCTCGCGACGCAGCGGTGGCCGCCGATAAAGTTCCGCCGCTGTCGTTGGGAGACGATCTGAGGCCGTCACCGTCGCCTTCAACAGGGTTGGATGGTGTTGCGGAACGCGGCATGAATGGTGATTCTGTTGCTGAGGGAGCGAGAAACGCCAGCGGAGATTCAGAAGCAGAAACGGAACGACTGAGCTCAGAAGAGCCAGGCGGGGAGGGTGGAAAGAGGAGGCGCATAAAAAGAGAAGTTCACAGTGACGACGAACGGACGACTAGTAGGGTTGTCCAGATGGATCCTGACTCGCCAAATGTGGGTTTGCGCGCACCAGTGTCTGGTTTGGGAAAGAGAAAGAGGGCCAGACATGGAAACCGGGATGGAATCACGCACGAAGCTGGTAACTCCAGTTCCGTCTTGTCGTCGCCTGGAGCAACCACACACTCGTCGAAAAGGGATGCGTCTGACTCGGAGGGGTCCCTTTCATCCCCTCCACAGGTTCCTTCGAAGGATTCGTCGAATATAGGCTCGCGGAAACGAAAACTACAGAATGGGGGGTCCGACGATGACTCTCACCGCCGAAGGTCTGGCGCGTCGATATGGCAATCGAGTTCTGGAGCTAATGTACACAACGACGAAAGCCATGGCAACCAGCATCAAAACAACAACACGAAAGATCGTCGTGGAGCCCGCAGCGCAACCGTACCGCATGGTCCGCATCAGACGTCCGTCGAGCGATCGCCTTCCCCCCACGCACGATCACATAGGAGAACAACGTCATCTCACTCAGTATTGCAACTCCCAAACGGGCACGTCCACAAGAAGCAACGGAAAGGCCCGCCGCCGCCCGTTTCGACGCGTGAACACAGATATTCGGAAGGGGTGCACTCGGATTCCTCATCTGGAAGCGGGTCTTCTCACCCGTTCGCGCAGTCGAAGAAGCTCCCTGTAGATGAAATGAACATTGGGTCAATGGCTTCTGCAAAGATGCCTCACAAGAAGCACCGTGATCAGATTGGAAGGACGCACCTTGCCCGTGCGTGCGCATCTGGAGATTTAAAGAGTGTTCAATTACAACTAAAGGAGCGACCGGAGGACAAAAACCTACCTGACAATGCCGGTAATACACCGTTACAGATTGCCAGTCTCGAGGGCCATGTAAACACAGTAGAAGCTTTGCTCCAAGCTGGATGTGATGTGGACTGCCGGAACAACGAAAAGGACACACCCCTCATTGATGCTATCGAGAATTCGAGATTGGAAGTTGTCAAGTTATTGCTAAAGTACGGCGCCAACCCTCGACTTGTGAATGCGAAAGGATTCGAACCTCTAGATATTCTTGAAGCGGATCAAGAGGATTACCATGCCATAAAGAGAGAGCTTGAGAAAGCCAGAAGTAAACCGGAGGCAAGACGTACTTCCGCTTCAGAAGATCACAGCGGCAACAATAGTGCAGCTCAGAAAGAAAGCGGACAGTCATCACGAGAGATTTCTGCGGTTAGTCCAGCCCCGAAGAGTCCCGCCGCCGGGAGTGCTCCTCGAAGGAAGAATCGCAGGGAGGCCACGAGAAACGATTTCCTCTGGTTGCAACCAACGAGGGAGAACCTGAGAGATTATGCGGGAAGAGGGGACGTGGCTGCTGTCGGGCACATCTTGTCCCAACGACCCGAGGCCGATACCGAGTCTCTTATTGCAGCAGCTAGAGGAGGTCACGATGAGGTATTGCAGCTGTTGCTTGGGATGGGTGACGGGAAGGCCGACCCTGACCCTTTGAAATCTCCGAACTACAGGCAGGGACAAAATACACCGATGCTAGCAGCGATTGGGAGAGGGAACATAAAGGTAGTGGATTTGCTCCTTGCACAGACCGACTTCAACCCTACTCGGCGAGATTACCAAGGGCGCACTTACTTCGAGCTGGCTGAGGATAGGAGAGGTGAAGGCTGGAGAGAAGAGCGAGATCTTTTGAAGAAACACTTCGATGATTATAGTAGAGCCCATGGCAAAGGCAGTAGCGGCGCTCAGACCAAGAGGACCTCGTCACCTACCCGAGCTGGCCGGGGCCCGGAGAGCGAGGCTCGACGTATTCGAGGGGAAGCGCCGTCATCTTCCCAACAGAATGCCCGGCGGGATCACGCTAGGGACGCTAAACGAGACCCAGTGGGGCGTTCCATGTCGTCAATGAAGGAAAGGCCTGGGGAACAGTCCGCCCATAGAAAGTCTCAACGTCCAGATGTTCCGCGGGAAGCCTCGGTCGCCTCGGACAGAGATTCAACTATCCTTGGGCCACCTAAAAGTTACCCCCAAAAGTCGAAGATGAACGATGTGGACCCGGCAACAGCTACCTCGGACGAAGTTGCAAAGCCCAGACGTAAGTTAGTCTCAGGAAGGGATCTGAAGGATGACCAAGCAAGGCGCACAAGTGTGACCTCGACTGCATCTTCGTCCTCCGGGAAGGATAAACCCCTTCGAAGAGACAGCACGACGGCGCGAGAGTTATCAGAATCAGCCAAAATCAGGCGGGATCGAAAACCTGAGGGCATTGAACTGGAAAAGTCAGTAGTCAAAGTTACGAAGGCTTCAGGAGGCGACCCTGCACAGAATCGCGGGAAGGTACTTTCAGCAAAAGATAAGGTACCAAAGAGAGATCAGTCCGGGGACAGAGTAAGCGCTATTCGCAGAGAGGGCAATCTCAAGCGTGTGCGAAGTGCTAGCCCTCCTAGGTCCAGATCTCATGACTCGGAGTTTAGAAAAGATCGCGGCGAAAAAGCCCACACTAAACGAAGGCGTATTGACTCCCCCGGTAGCAGAGCAGATGAAAAGCGTGTTCTTGATGGTTCATCCAGCTATGCTGATACGAAAGACCAGTCTTCAAAGGCTCCGGGGGTTGTAAAGGACCAAATGATCGATAAGTCGTCCAGGCCTGGCAGAAATTCGGAGTCTCACAAAGCCCAAGGAAGGAACCTTGACGGAAGTCAAGATACGACCCGTGTTAGCAACAACGGCGAAAAGAAGAGGCTGTCAGGTGGCCGTGGCGATGTCTACGCTGATTTGAACAAGAAAAGCAAAGCAGATCACCGGGTACGAGATGACGATAAAGGTACCCGCGATAGGGGTGATGACATTTCAAGGAAACGTCGCCCGACATCAAGTGCATCGATGCCTTCTCCTAGGACTGCCGAAGACAGAGACCGTGCGATGAGGGAAGCAAGAGAGGACGACGAGAAAAGGAAGCAAGAGGAAGCTCTGAGGAAGGATAAGGAAGAAGAGGAAATGTTAAGGAAGGCACAGGAGGAAGAGGCGTTAAGGCAGACAAGAGAAAAGGAAAAGAAAGCGAAAGAGGAAGAGGAGGCGAAGAAGAAAGCAGAAGAGGAAGCCAGAAGGAAGGCGAAGGAGGAAGAAGAGGCAAAGAGGAGGGAGGAAGAAGCGAGAAAGAAGGCTGAGGAGGAGGCAGAGGCACTGAGAAAGGCAAAGGAAGAGGAGCGCTTGAGAATAGAAGGCCAAGAATCCCGCCGACAGGCGGTACTCAGGGGCGAACTAGCTCGTATCCTGTCTCGAGCCCAGCAAGAATCGCATAGCGACCGCAAGCATGTAGAAGGCGAACGTGAGCGGCAGCTACATGCTCTAAGGGTTGCAGAGAAGAAAAGAAGGGAGGAAGAGGCCGAGAGACAGAGGATTGAACAGGAACGGAGGCGTCTAGAAGAGGCAGAACGCAAACGCTGTGAGGCTTTGCCACAGAGGCTCTGTGATGTTGCTAGAATGGATCCCGTGCAGGCCAAATCACCAGACGAGATTCAGAAATGGCTACCATTATTCTATGCGGAACTCCCCGTTCTGAATGCCGATGGAATGCCACAACCTGTATACGGCAGCCAGGAAAAGGAGAGATGGATTCTCAACGTACAGGCCGCACCTATACTGGGATTGCGAGACTTGGAGCTGTCGCAGTGTATGTCGTTCCATCCTTGCGTAGAGATTCCGGCTAATAATACGTTCCAGACACCGCCTGGACTAAGCGAAATGCCGTGATGGCAGAGCGCATCCGCGCCTGGGAGGTTGTCGGAATCACGGTGACTGGTAGAGCCCCAAGAGACGCACACCCTCTAGAGGTGCAGCAGTACCACCTAGCGGGCCAAAAGAAATTCTTCGCAATTGCGAGTATCTTTTGGATCAAGGTAAGAACATATCTACGCATATATGGGCATTCCCTGATGGCTCCATAGCTCTCCGATTTTCTCGATATTGTTCCCCGCTATTCACATTTACACGGAATCAAAATGAGGACAGTACGGATCGCCTTTGGGAGTGAGGAGGACTACTTGATAGATCCCGAAGTCGCACAGTTCTACGGGGTTTCTCCGACTGCCTGTCGCCCAACAGTCAATAACCCTGAAACCCCCATTGGACAAGCCCCAGTGCCTCAGGTCAATGGCTACGTCTGCCAGGTTTAAACTCCACCTTGCATCTCTCATCTCGCACTTCCTAGCGCCTTCCCAACTGAAGCGCCTAAAGTAGACAGTCCGAAGCCCCTCGCCCTAGTTCTGGTTTGAGCGGCACGAACTGAACTGGGTGGGCATGACTCACTGTTGTTTGGCTATAGAGGTCCCGACGACCAAACTTTCCTCTCTACCGTTAATGCAGTCTACGACAATATATGTGACTGTAGCGACATTATTTCTTGTACACAATACCCGTAATGCAAGTTTTTTTGCTTGGTCATTCTGGGGAAAGGCCGGGATTGATTTGGCGCACGCTTCCGTTGGCGAGTTTTCGTTGTTTGCCTCTATTGGAGTTGATGGATGGATCACTCGGGTTCACAATGGGGGTTGGTGTGGTAATTTCCTGTCACTGTTTCCCTTATGACCAAAAACAGATTGCTTTGACTCCCTTTGGGGCTCACATGTGTGCAAGGGATTTTGTACAGTACCACTGTTTTGCTCACAAACGACCCCTGCTATTCGGCTTTATGTCCGATATCTTTATCCTCCTCTCCTTACGTTCGGTCCAGAAAGTGTGATCCGGGAAGAATGAAAGATGTACTGGACGGAAAGAATAACACTTTCCATTTCTGATAATAAGCCAAAAAGAGAGTTTGTGCCCGAAACGTATTAACTACCATGATATAAGAAATTAAGACTCTAGGAGAGGCTGTAGCATTTTCGCAGGATAACAGAATCCATTCGCTCTCTCGACCCTAGAGGGTGTGACTGCTCACCCAACAAGCGAGAAATTAGGGCACACAAAGTCTCGCTTCGAAGATTGTTAACGTCGACCACAAACGCACGGCAAGCGACAAACGCATAACAGCCTTTCTTTCATTCACCAACCCAACTAGCTCTTTGAGGAGAATCCGACAGCTTCTAACAGATACTTTCTCAAGGATCATCAGCATGGTAGGTCAAGTCTCAACCCTCCCAACGCACCCACACAACAACTAACCCGGCATCTACGCTTCTAGTCGGACGGAGAAGAGCCCACCTCCCCCACTGTTCCCGCTGCTGAGGAAGTCGAAATCGCTGCCGATGCCAGCGCCGGGAAAGGCCAAATGTCCGTCCTCGATGCGCTCAAAGGGGTGCTCAAACTAGCCCTCATCCATGACGGACTCGCCCGAGGACTACGCGAGGCAAGCAAGAGTCTCTGTCGGGCACAGGCGCACATGTGCGTACTAAATGAGGCATGCGAGGAAGAGGCGTATAAGAAGTTGGTCGTGGCACTATGTTCACATCACAAGATTCCATTGATTAAGGTGCCGGATGGGAAACAGTTGGGGGAATGGGCAGGGTTGTGTGAGTTTTGTTACTATTTTTTTTTTGGGGGGGGGCGCTATAAGCTGGTTACTGACTAGTGCTTTATAGGCGTTTTGGATCGTGAGGGCAATGCTCGCAAGGTCGTCAACTGCTCTTGCGTTGTTGTTCGTGATTGGGGCGAAGAGTCACAGGAGCGTTCTATCCTCCTCAACTACTTCCAGACTGAGCAATAGACGTATCGGCGTTTACGGAGATCGATGAAGAGCAGGTGGCTGGGAACCAGGAAAGAATGGAGCTTATCCTCGGCCTATGAAAAGGAGAAAAAATGTACTAAGTTCGGCTTAGCCACCTACCAACACCACTCCCGGGTGGATACTTTAGATCCAAAGGATCAACTATGCAAAGCTCAAACTATATCTACCATTCTGCCCTGCTATATTGAACCGGCCCTTCAATTCTATATACTAGAGGCAACAAGGCCCTTGAATGGAGTAAGGTAACAGTTGCAAAAGCTCAAATGCCATCCATCCGTAATCCCAATCCTCCAAAGCCGTGAGATATCCCAGAGTACCCACCTTAATAACTACGCTTTATGTATCCCGTAAACAATCTCCGGGGGGTGAGGGAAGTGGGGAATCTATTGCACGAAAGTGACAAGGTGATGACCAATTAGTGCTAGTTAGCGAAAGTTGTACGTTGGAAACATCCTCTTTGACGGGCTCAAGGTCAATTGCTGATATGGGGAGCTGGTTGGGTCATAGTAGAATCCTTCGGTGTAGCCGTCTGAACGACGAAGGGAGAGGTAGTAGAAGCCGGATATGGTGAGGCCGGAGCGATAAGAGGAGGGAGTGATGAAACATTTTTCTGGTATTGGCTCGATCAGTTACGGGGGCTGGGTCGTGAGGTCAGTCTTAAAACTCACCTTTCCATCGCATCAATATCCAGTTTTTCGACAGCTGCTCTGTCAACCATTTCTTTGATACCAGCGTCTTTACCAGTTCTGAATCGTCTAGACTGGCGAATGGCTCGAGCTTCCGCCAATATGTCCCATCCACCTCTGCCGTACACGGGAAGTTCTTTGTCTCTAGGCTATGCGTCTGGAAATCGATGATCTCGCCCTCTAAATAAGTGATGATGCTGCTCTTCCCAGTTTCTGATTGCCAGCCTGGGACGTTGAATGCCTCCATCGTACCGGACAGCTGCATAGTGTTATAGTCTATCGCATGGATGGTTACTTTGACAGGCCAGCGGTCTTCTCTGACGGCATGTCTAGGGCCATGGATAGCAGCCCACAGAATGCGCGGGTCGGTTTGTGATACCCCGCCTGTTGTCGTCGAAGGAGAAGATGCGGCGGAAAGGTCGCCAGAGAGACGATGGAGCAGTGCATGGCTATCGTGGGCTGCATACTGAGATCCCTCGAACACGCCGCCAATTTTCAGCCATGAGCTCTCAGGTGGAGCATCTATACAAGCTGTGTCCAGAATAAAATCCTCATGATCTACACTAAGGAACTCATCCCTTACTAGGCCCCCCTCTGCGGCAGACGAAAGGCTGTCCTCATAGGAGCTAGAGAATCGCAACCGCTCAAGGTATTTGATCGCCTCTTCTAGCCATCTAGACGAAGTAGGGGGGATCCACGACGGATTCTCCAAGTAGCGCTGCCGGTATGCATCCACTCGTGCCCTAAGCTCGTTCGTCTGAACTTGCATACTGCTTGGCCTTAAATTAGATCTCCCTCCTTCATACACTGAGCGCTCCCTCTCTGAGATATAGCTCTGTAATTGATTTCGAGATCTCTGTGATAGTCGAGGATGTCGACGAATAGTCTGCATGAGAGCGTTCCGTAGTAAGGGCTCAGACGATTGCGGGTGATGACTGCCGAGTTCAGGTAGTCTAGATGTGGATGACGTCTGCGTCCCCGGCGCGTAGGTCAGAGGTGGAGGTGAAGTCGCAGCTCTGCCCGTCAAAGACTCAGGCCCATGCGCATAGGTGGAACGCTGCCCAGCCAGCTCGTCAACACTATCGTGGTCTAAGTGCGGTGGTAAGAACTGATTCGCTTCGTCCTCGTCTTCGTCATCCGAGCTTGCAGGCGCCCAGTCATAGACTGACTGCTGTTGTCCAGGTCGGTATATTGGTATTCTATCCCCGTATGCCTGGTCACGATATAGCCTCGACTCTTGCTCTCTCTGGCCAAATCGCTGGCGTACAAGAAGCGATCTCCGCAAACCCCGCCCTTCCGCGTACGAAATGCCAACCACGTCGTCGGCCGCTGGCCGAGTCCGTCCTGTATCTCTCAAAGCACTGCTAGTGAGGTACCGAGACCGTGTTCGGAGGAAATTCAGGTTTTCGTGTTCTGCTTGTGTCGTGAGCGTTGCTGCAAAGTCGGGCACGGGCGAATCAAGGTCATGGAGCTGTGAAAGTAGGGAGCTGGCTCCCGCTGCTGCTGTGATCAGCGGCGTCTCCTGGAGGCTTGCTGTTAGCACCGCCTTCATCCACCCCTTTCGCTCGGGATCGCGCCGGATTGCGGGAAGAGACCCACCGATGGGGAGTTCGCCGGAGGCATCGTGAGTAATGGGCGAGCAGCGAGTGAGCTGGCGAGCAGGCTGCCGCAATGACCTTCAGCACGGTCAATGCTCCGACCCCCGTTCCGGCCCCGTTGGCTCCTTCACGATGCCTACGCTGGTACGCGACAAGGGCAATTCTGGATATGCCTTTTCGCCTCTGCTCGCCCTAGCAGAACTCTGGAGGCGATGGGGTTTGTGCAGCAAGCTCCGGACAGGCGGGGTTGCAATCTAGTTGTTCAGAGGACGCCGGAAGAGCGGCTCAAAAGCGTTAGGACCAGAGAGACCCGCGAAAAAGCAAAACGGGTCGATGATCAAACATGTCAAAGCAATAATCATCGCCGGCTTGCTGTGAAACTAATCCTCCTTGTTTCAGGGATCAGTTCTGCCCAAATATAGAGCACACGCCGGAAGAGGCGACAGCACAGAGGCCAAATTGGCTCTGGCGCTGATTTGCCTCGTCGTATTCTCGCCATCGGACTCAGTCGGCCTACGGACTAGTCCCATTCTCACTATTCCCACTCCTCCCACTCCTCCAGTCTCCTCCTTTCCTTTACCGTGGTGCGTCTCATCCCGGTCGTGCGAGCGTTCCAGACAAAGAGGATGTGCCAACAACCTCACAAGGAGCCAGAGACTTTACCGAAGCCCGCGACACCTTGATGCTCGGCCTCCCGCAGCCTAAGGCGCCTGGGCTTTTTTTGGCTTTCAGGGGATCTCGGGCCCAATTGCATTGCCATGTGCTCTGTACAGTATTGTACTGCGTGCCCACGCTGAAATTCCATGGTCAAAATCAGGGTTCGATCTCCTGTGCTCACACGTCATTTTGCGCGTGTGACGTTGGACGACATTTCAATCCCAACTTCCATTTATCAGTTTGCAGAATCCTCCTCTGCGTGTCCTTGTGTCCTGCAGTCGTTGGGCCGATAGGCACAATCGTCCCTTCGGCATTGGGTGGACGCGAGGGACTCGGTCGGCCTCAGCTTTGACTTGAAATATACCCACGATTACGGCTCCGTTCCCTTCTTCTATGCTTCCATCTGACGAGCACGCAGCCCTCAAGCACCGCTAGTCAATGCTTTAGCTCCCTCTGTAGCTCTCTGCCAGACTAGCCTCAGTCCGCCGGACTACCGGAGCATTTTCCCGGCCCTACAACCCGCGCCCGCTCACCGCAAGTTGTACACATTAGGCGTCTCTGCTCTAGTCATGAAATCTGCGTGCGACGGACATCAAGGAGAGTCGGCGCAGAACAAGAGAGTGGAAGGGAAGAATGTTGCTAGGAACTGCAGACGCAGCCACGGCCACAACCTGCAAGTAGAATCTTCGGGACTACGGGATGCATGTACAACGATAGCCCTCGTGTATCATGCATGGCGATAAGGAACTACAATGGTTCCAGCGGGGGGAAGTGAAAGCTGCCACCAAGTAATCTCTTGCAGTTCGAGTTGCGCCACCAGAATGCCGTCAGGTCCGGCAAATCATGTTCTCCACCCGAGACTGCTATTGAGACTCAGAATGCTACTACGTATAGGAGTCAGCGCACGGGGTGTGGGGGTGGGGCGTGGAGTGGTGATGGGAGCATGCCTGTCGGATGGTAAACCAAATGGTGGTTATGGGGATCCCTCCCACGCATGCATGCAGCGTATGACGCCAAAGGGATTCCTAGGGATTCTCAGGATTCATATATCGCGCTTCGACTGTAGATCGCTGAGACTCGCTTCGAAGGCTTGCAGACGATAAATCCTGGGCCAAAAGCTGCTGGTCCCGACACCGACGACTTGCCTGGGAGTCCCAGTGGGAGCCAGCGCGAGCCAGCGTGAGCCAGCGTGAGCCAGCATGAGCCAGAATGCGTCCCAGCATGCGTGCTCCAGGCTCTCTGGCATCCAGGCCAGGCCAGGCCTTACCCGCTCTGCTTACGCCGCAGCCCACGACCGCCCGCAGACGCTGCATACATCGATCGAGAGGCCACACTGGGTCTTTTTATACTTGGCAAACTACTGCCTCCAGGCCACGAGGCAACCGTGAATCACCCTAATGCCCTTGCAAAACTCTGCACATTCGCCCATTCGCGCGCTCAGAAGAGCACACTTCTGGCCCACCCACCGTCTTGGGACCGTCTGCTTTGCGCAAGACCTGCGGGCCATACGCACCGCCACCGCCGACTTCGGTATTTATTAGCATTCAGATGCCCTCGTGCGGGAAAGCAAAAACAAATCTGTGACTGACATCACCGTATAATTGCTCCATCTTGTCAATCGCTCCGTTCTGAACAGGTCTGCCCTCGTGCCTTCTAACCCTCTAACCCCTCAACTGCCCAAACAACCTGAGAAGAAAAGAGCCATCTCCCGGATTATTCTATGGCCAAAATCAAAAGTATCGAGTACTTCCGTGTGCTGCCCCGCTGGCTCTTTGTGAAGGTCTGCGACGACAACGGGAACTCTGGCTGGGGCGAGTCAACTCTCGAGGGCCACTCCGAAGCCATTGAAGGCACTCTGAATGCATTGATCAAGCGTTATGTGGGCTACGAAGCTGAGTATGCCCAAGCCTTCTGCATCCGCGCCCATCGATGCATTCTCTACTGATGACGCATTTCAAGTGATATCGAGCATGTGTGGCAAAGCGCGTGGAGACACGGGTTCTACAGAGGCGGCGCTGTCTTCATGTCTGCCATCTCAGGCATTGATATTGCACTGTGGGACCTGAAAGGTAATGTTTTCCTCTCGGCTTTGCTCTCTTATCTCATGTAGTACTTAGTCCTATCTCTTTCCTCCTCCTTATCTCTCAGATCAGATGCATAATATTAGCGCTCACGCGCCACAACTCCCGCCTCAGAGGACCAGTGCTAGTGCTCCAATATACATGTAAAACGCCTTTCGGAGAGACGTAGCTAACTTGCCTCCCCTTTAGCCCGCAAGCTTAAGGTCCCAATTTACCAGCTCCTGGGCGGGAAGGTTCGAAACCAGGTCAGAGTCTATGCCTGGATTGGCGGAGATCGACCGTCAGAAGTGGAGGAACAGGCGTAGGGTATCCATCTACCACGCTGCCCCTAGCTTCGGCTAACCGCTGGCAAGCAAAACCCGCATTGCACAAGGCTTCAATGCTATCAAAATGAATGCTACTGCTGATGTCGACTGGCTCGATTCCCCTCGCGCGTTGGACTCCTCGTTGGAGCGCCTAAAAACCGTCAAGGCGCTCGGTCTAGACGTGGCCCTAGACTTCCATGGCCGACTTCACAAGCCCATGGCCAAGCAACTTGCTCGCCTTCTCGAGCCCTACGCCCCACTATTCATCGAGGAACCGCTACTCTCAGAACACCCTGAAGGCATCGCCCAGCTTTCCAAGCTCACAACCACCCCTATCGCTCTTGGTGAGCGCCTGTACAGTCGGTGGGACGTGAAACGCTTCCTACAGGATGCCTCGATCGACGTCTTGCAGCCAGATATCTCGCACGTTGGTGGCATTAGCGAGATTAAGAAGATTTCCGCAATGGCTGAGGCATATGACGTCGCTATCGCCCCTCATTGTCCCCTGGGGCCTATTGCACTAGCCGCGAGCATCCAAGTTGCGCTATCGACGCCAAATTTTGCTATCCAGGAGATGAGCCTAGGCATACACTACAACACAGAGGCTGGCGAACACGACTTACACAGCTACGTGAATGACCCGACCGTTTTCAATGTTGCGAATGGACACGTGAAAGCGCCCGAGGGTATCGGCCTCGGTATTGAAGTAAATGAAGAGGTGGTCAGGCGGATTAGCAAACTCGCTCAACCCTGGCTGCCCAAGGAGTTCTATGGCGTTGACGGCGCAATAAGAGAGTGGTGATATTGGTTAGACTCCTTACACGATTTCCTCCTTGGTGTAAGGTAAATTTCAAGGGCAGGGCACTGCTCATTCGATTCGTGCCTCTTTCACAACAATTTCTCACACCAGAAACTGATTTGAAAAAATGTGTTGGTTATATAAACTTAGGGGGTACACCCCCCAAGCTCCCAAATGTCAAAACCCGAATTTCTACTAGCCTCTACCTCGAGACTACCTACACACAGTAGAAAGAGTTTCTACCATTCGTAAGAAGTGTCAGGGGTAAATTTGAAGAGATTGTAGATGTGGCGTGTTTTCCTCTTCTTTTCCCACCCCCCTCCCCCCAAACCAGTACAAAAAATACCGCGAGGGATTGCAGCGAATGACCGATACGAAAAAAAAAAATCCTTGCTAGCAACCGGCCACTACCCGTCACGGAACGCGAACATGCAAAAAAGGAGCTCTTTTCTTTTTCTCCCCTCCCCCTTTTTTTCTTCCGCCTGCCCGCCTTTGTGTTCTGCTTAGATGGAGAAAAATGGAGGAAGGGAACGGGGGACTGGCTATACGGGGAGAAGGGTGAAGAGCCCATTCACAACGGAGCTCCTCTGATACGAACTAGCAATATTAGAGAGATATGCAGGTTCGACCGATTGGTTGGTTTGATTACATGGGGTATCAGTGCTACGTACGTATGTACATGTACATGCGTACGTATACATACACTCCGTGACAACAGGTGGAGAGGAAGAAAAAGAAAAGAAAAAAAGAGGGAAAAAGTAGAGGATTGGAACGGATATACATGTTTTTGTCTTCATGCCCCCGTCGCTAATACGCCAAACAAAACAAAAAAAAAAAAACACATGGACTGAGCCTTACCCAGCATGCATTGCACATGTACACTGACATTCAGGTACAGGGCACATCCTATGTCGCGCAAACCAGTCCCTTGCATGATTAGCGTGAAACCCATGATTACACCTCAAACAGAAGTTGAAAAAATGCTCCATCGGGTCATCGCCTCCCTCCCCTCTCCCCACAACATCTACCCCATTATTGTTACTATTGTTCTTTATTGATTCTAGTGGAGAGGAGGACGTCGGTAATAGTAGTCCACGAGGCGGTGCACGGGATGAGGAGGAAGAGGCGTTTGGCTTTGGTTGCCCCAGCCACATCATGCAGACTGCGCAGCGGGGGAGGGTTCGGCCACAGGAGGGACAGACGACGTTGTTGTTGAAGATTGAATGATGGTTCGGTGGGTGTGTTGTTGAGGAGGTGGAGTTGGTCGGGCCACCTGGGATAGCGGCGAGGAGTTGCTCGGCGATGGCGGCGGCTGATGGGGTGGATATGGTACCTGATAGCGGGTCGTCTGGAAGGAGTGCGCCTCCTTCTGCAGCGACAACTGCGGCTTCTGCAGCTGCTGCAGCCGCAGCATCTGTGCGTGCGACGGATTGCTGACAGTAATTACAGCGGAGCGAGACTTGTCGCGGGGGCATAGGTAGTGTGCGGCGGTCATCTCGCGTCTTAGATAGCTTGACAGAATCAACATCGAATCTGCAACGCTGGAGGTGTAACTTCCAGGTATTGTGGTCATGTCGATATGTCTCTCGCCAATCAATAAAGCGGAAATCGTTGAAGTAGAGTGGAGCCGCAAAAGAGGTAACGAGGACAGCGGTCTGGTGGTCGTTATATTTACCGATATAGGCTTGGAAGAGGTCGATTGCTTTCTCGGTGATGCCAGTTAGAACGATGCCTTCGATATCGCCGTGTTTGACTACTTCATCAGTCATGGAGTCGAGGTATATACTCAGTTCAGGGTCGGGAAGAAAGCGGAGTGCGACACCTAGGCGGTCACGCAACGGTAGCGATACTTCGTTAATGACTTCATTCCAGTCGCCGTTGCTGACAAAGGCGAAGATCGCCCTTGAGTACGGGTCTTGGAGTTGGGTTCCTAGTTCTTGAGTCAGATCCCTCCAGACTTGGCTGTGGTCACCTCCAGGTGATTGTTGTTGGCGGTAGTAACCAGCAACAGCCACGGACATGAGCTTCATATTGGGGTCCCCTTTCGAAAGAGCTCTGATGGCGCGTTGTGTAAGGCCATTAAACAAAGCCCAGCCGGCAGCCTTGGTGTACAAACCTTGACTCTCAAGATGTGAGAGGTCCATTTCGAAGTGTTCAGGAGGTTCTGCCCAGCCACAGATGGCTAAACAAAACTGACGGTGTTCGGGATACGCGGTTTCGACGCCACTAAATATAGCGCGATTGAAATGGCGATTTATACCCGTTACCGCATTAGCAAATTCCTCGAAGCTAGGGTGCTCATTAGCTCCGCCAATCAGACGGGATTCAAAGGAAGGGACTAGCTAGGTCAGTAAGAAAACATCATAAGGCTCTGCACTTCCCGCTTACATAACGTATTATTCCAGACCGCCCAAACCCCTAGGAAGCTCAAGTCATAGGATCCATGAACCATTCCCATATCTCGAGCAGCTTCAACAGCGCCTATGCCATTGCCAAAGCGTCAGCTCCACCTCAAGCCCTCACGCGAGACAGAAATGAGACGTACCATCAACCCACGTCCAGAGGTCTTGCAGCCAAGGATCATCTGCGACTATTTCCTTATTCAATACGCAGTCGAACAGATAACCTTCCTTGCAGCGTCTCCGTTGAACAACACCCTCTTGAATCGCAAGAAAGTCAGGCATGCCAAGCGAGAACCCAGGCGGTCCAAAGAAAGAATCAATGATCTCGATTTCATGTTGTTCGCCACTAGATATCGGGCCAGTCGTTTTCCAAGGGAAGAGTCTAGGGTGATCCTCGGTTGAAGTGCCGTTTTCACCTGCACTGAGAGAAAGCTTGCGATCGTACTCTGAGCGAGCTTCTCGAACCTTTGAACGGATTCTTCGTAATGTCTGAGCAACCGTCTCTCCTTCCGGCTCCGTAGGTTCTACGGTACGAAAATCCCTTCCTTCCCCATCCGCCAAGGTACAGGCCCCTCCATCCGGTTTCAGCGTTCCCATCGCGATGTCTGCCGATATTGCTGAGGCCTCCAGCGCCGCACTCATTTCCGTCTCTACTTTTCCAACCACAAGGGCCCCTTTTGATGACATTTTGATCTCCGCCGGAGGTGGAAGAAGGGGGAAAATGTCGATATGGCCATTTGCACGGTAGGTGATTGCACGGTGGCCATCGCGTGGGTTACCAGAAGTCATGAAGTCAAACGACACTATTCGTTCAGTCTCCGGGCGACCACGGGTCTGATCGTAGAATGGTAACTCGATATCCCGAATTCGTTTGGTACGCAGAAGCTTCGGCCCCTCTGCTAGAGCAACGGACTGTGTGCCAGTCCCTTGCCTCCGAATAACTGAACCAGTCATACCGCTGCTATGAATAGGGGCGGAGTACTCTTGCTTGGTCTCAATTATCCTTAACTGGCCAGTACTCGTCAAGACGCCGAACGTGCCTCGCTTTGAACCGCAATAGCGCACACTCCAAATGGAGGATTTGTGACTTGGCTTATAGTCATCCACACAGTTTGCATAGCTGAGGATATGGCTCGGTTGATCGACAGCAACAATATTTGCCGGCGGGGGTATGAATGACGAGCCTGTCTGGTGGGGGGACCCACGGCGATCCCAAACACACACCGCCTGTTCACCAATCGCGCAAGAGGCAAAGTAGTTTGGGTCTTTAGCATCGATTGAGAGATTATGCACGCATTTCGTGATATATTGTAAGGCAGGGTTAACCGAAGGGTCTGTTCAGCCACGGCATATCATTAGTGCCCAGTCCTACAAGAGGCCCGATGGCTATAGCCCGAGATCTCACCTCTCAAGTCGTAAACCCGAACGTATTTGCCGGCTGCTCCAGAAGCTACCCCAGTAACCAGTACGCTAGGTTGATCAGGAAAGAACTTGATGCTGCCGATGCTCTCACTGCTTGCGAGCCTCCTAACTGGCTCTACATGCTTGATACCACCGCCCCAGCCAGTATTCTTCCGCCTATCCCAAGTCGAGAGGCGCTGGTTGACATCCCATATGTTCAAGCAAAAGTCGTTACGAACCTTCTCCAGACCAGTTGCCAAAAGACCAAGCTTGCTGAAGGCGACGGAGTTGCACGCGCGCTGGCTCTTTACAGGAAAAGATATGGTATTATGGGAGACGGTATCGGTGCGCAGGAGCGTAGCTTCACCAGAAGACAGACCGAACGCCACAAGCGCTTCTTCAGCGGGAGACCAGTCGTATGCGCGACATGGCGGCAGGTTTGTATGACAGGCAACCTCTTTGTACTCAAGAATCTTGCCTCTCGACTCTTCCACATCATAAAGCCTGAGATTGTGGTCGACAAGATTGAGCACGAGAAAGCGCTGATGATACGCCGTCGAGTGGGGGGACCAACGAATGGCGGCTTGCATAATTGCGATAGCGCGAGACTAGAAGATAGGCTCGAGGGAGCGGCTTGAGGAAAAAGGATCGGATGAATTGGAAAGAGGGGCCGGCAGCACCGCCAGTCGAGACAGATACTAGGACACGGCGGTGAGACGAGCACAATAGGCCATATCTGCCATAGTCAGAGCGCGGGACATGGGCGACAATGAGCGATTGAGCTTCACCAGTCGCTCCTTCGGGTAAGCTAAGCTGTCGGATCATTGTATCACCGTTTCAGGGCAGAGCTACAAAGGGCATCGGCCAAAAGTCATACCCATACCACTACGGCCACAAGCCTCTGTAAATCATTAGAGCAACCCAGGGGCCAGCTTGGTGAAAGAGGGATCTACCAGGAACAGGCCATACCATATTGTGCAGCTTACGCCAGAGTCCCTTCCCTTCTGTTCTCACTGTGTTACTCTAGTGTGACCAAAGCAGTAATACAGGTACATGTACATGTATTCCAGCTAGGATACATGTGCGGGCAGAACGTTTCTCCGGGAGGATGATCCGAGTGCCCCGCGCCCTAGGGTTAGACCTGACCCTCAACAGTCCTTGAACGGAGCGTGTGCGGATTGGGAAATGAATGAATGATTACTGTGCGTTGCATAAGGCAATTGGCTAGGGCGATCCGAATATATATAGCTAGAGGGATGCCGTCTGCGGTCATTGGATTCGCGATTTACAGCGTACATAGCAGTTCTTGTCGCTCAACCGCCTTTGCAGAGAAGAAACACCGCAGCTATGGGCACCAAACGCAGCCACTCCCAAATATCCACCGACAGTCCCCACGACGTCCACCCTTCCCGCAAGCCATTCTTCCCATCAGCTACTCCCACCAGAAGGAAAAGGAATCGAGCAGACGATGCCGGCCCCACATCCATCAACCCGCTCAAAAAGCGAGTCCGTGACCTCACCCGCCTGCTCGAGCACGCCGACAGCATGCCAGCGGATGCGCGTATGGAGAACGAGCGAGCGCTGTCGGCACATAAGCAAGAATTGGCGGCAGCGGAGATGGCAAAGCTGAAAGCCACACTGAGTAAAAGATACCATATGGTCAAGTTTTTCGGTATGCAGCGATACGATGGAATGGCCTACTACCATCACTTCCGCACACCCTCTTGTCCAGCCGCTATACCGTGACTGCCATAAACTAATGAACCTAGAACGTCAGAAAGTCAACCGCCGTCTCAACCAAATCCGCAAACGCCTCTCCGCTGCGACATCCCCCTCAGAGACAGCCTCCCTCCAAAACCAACTCCACATCGCCGAAGTAGACCTCAACTACATACTACACTATCCCGCCCACCGAAAATACATTGGCTTATACCACAATGACGGCGACGAAGAAGCAAAGCGGGATGCACAGCACTGGCACGACATGAGAGAGAAAGGAGAGCCGGATATATGGACGGAGATTGAGCGACGAATGGCAACACAAACGCTACTAGATGATTGGGACGACGGTACGGAAGGCGTAGATAGGGGCCTTGGCCTTGGAAAGAAGACGAAGAGAACCCGGGAACCGAGAAAAGCAGACAAGAAGGCTATAAATATAAGGGAAGCAAAAACACAAGAGGACGAAAGTGACGGCGGTTTTTTCGAAGAGTAGCATGTATATACGGATTTTTACATACACTAGACAAGAGACAAATTAAATCGCAAGGCCAGGCATAGTATCACAACACACAACTCTCATAGACTCTTGACCCCAACCCCCCCAACCCAGCACAACCCCCCCCCCCCCCCCAAAAAAAAAACTAGTATCAACAATCAACCCCACACCTTACACATGACACACACCAAACTACAAATCCGCTGGCATACACTAGAGGAGGAGGATGAGGGGAAGAATGGGGATCTGTACGAACTCCCGATTTTCACCGATGTGTAAAATAAATAAATTAAAAAAATAGTATGATTCCCGTTGGTCCTGTTGTGCTTTCATCAAATAGGGAGAAGGAGGTAACGATGAGGGCAAGGGATAGGGATAAGGATGGGGCTGGGATACCAAAGCCTTGTTCATTGCACCTTCTTCCTAATCACTCGCCTACGACTACCTCCACAGTACGATATACTACCAGAATAACTATGTCCACAACAGAATCGAAAACAGAATCAGGAGAGTCAAGCGAATCTCATCTTCAGCAGACAGAGCTCACAGCCCCTTGGGGTTAGAGATATTCTAGCTCATAGTCCTAGAACGACGAGGCAGTCCAATGCTGGGCTAACTTCCCACTCCTTGAGTGATATAAGTGGCCCATCCAGGAACCAAGTCTTTTCCTCTGCTGCAGTTGGGTTTCCCTAGAATACTCGGATGGGGATCAGATACACAGGGCCAGTTGTGTTGTCAAATCGCACAGGGTTGGGACCTGGAATTCGTGATACCAAATATCCCACACGATTGGAATTTATCTGTTTCGTCACCAGCCGAACCCATAGCAGTGTAACGATTCCGCGTACCTTCTTAGTACAATATAGAGTAGCAAGAAGCGGTTCGCAAGCTTGCGCAAGGCCACTATCCACACATCTCGCCAAGCTATCTCCCTCCTTATGAAATTGGGCTGTAAGAAGCCAGGTCCCAAATCAAAGTACGGATGGCTCATGTATATGCCTAGTAGAGAAAGTGTCGAAGGGTCATTTAATTGGAATGACAAGAGGCCGAGGTTTTGCGCAAGAGGGAGTGCAGAAGGGCCGTCCCAGAGGTTTGGTCTTCAGAACGCATGTCTAACTCGTCGGAGAGGGCCCTAGGATATTTCAGCCACGGGACAAGGAGTGAAAACAAGGGTAAAGAAGTTAGGACCAGACGGAAGGTTGAGTGGTGAGTGGTGGGTTAGGAAGAGACCTGTTTATCTTACTTTTTTCTATTTCGTTTTGTTTCCGCCGAGGGTGTTTGGGGTGTGGAGGAAAATATAAAAAAAATATAAAAAAAGTGCGTTGTTTTTATTTTTATTCTTTTATATTCATATATATGTATGTATCGTCTTGGTTGTCTTTAAGCTGTTGGCTGGCTCTGTGTGGCTCGTGCTGTCTCTTGTTTGGAGGACGTTAGTTTATTTTGCATTGTTTTGTGCTCTGCTTGCCCGCTCACTCTTGTTAGATAGATAGAGCTGGGTACTTTTCTATGTTTGATTGATCGTGTCTACCCCGTTCTTGTGAAAGACGTTTCCCCTCCTTACTAACATATCGGTCATGCTCGATCTATCCTTAAGGGTCTGTGGTCTGCCTTCCTGTTGCCCTCATGCCTTCAACGACTTCCTCTGCCCTTCTTACACACTCCTCTACACAGTCCCAGAATCTCACAACATCCACCGCCCTTGGAATCCTCACGCCGTCCCTACTATCTCTTACCGTTCGGACCATGGTCATCCCTGCTTGATCCCCACTGCCAGTTACAACCTCCACAACAAACCTTTCCCCACCTCGATCGTCGAATCTAAAATCATCTGCAGAGGGGGGAATAATTGCCGCGACAGCGAGAGGGTCATGGAGGGGTGGGCCAGCAGTCAGATCGAAAACCTGAGCATAGGTGGTGGCGAAGAAGGTTAGAAGGTCGTGGAGGAGCTGGCGGAGGTTGGACGGTGGGGGCACCTCTGTGTTCGCGTCCGTTGTCGTGTTTCCAGGGCATCGGAGAAGGGTACCAAGTACCGGAGGCGTGGCTAGGACAAGGTGGGTAAGGTCAAGGGTGATGAGTGTTGTTTTTCTGGCTAGGAGCGGGTTGGAGAAGATGGATTGTGCGGATTCCGGATCACACTATCATCCCATATTAGTCAACCAACCCTTGGTTAAGCTAGTCCGCATAATATAGCGCTATAGGGTGCACATGTAGTAGGTCTCTATGGTCATTGTTAGGGGGTGCCGGTCGAAATAGTACCCCGATAGCCACAAGTACATCACAGCGGAAGTTAGCTGCACATTGCAAAGAGCACACTTACGCAGATATTAAACTCTGCACAATTCGTCCAATTCCCAACTCTCTCTTTGCCGTCCACCCTCCCCATCGGTGCATTCGTGAATCCGCCTCCAATCGCCCCACCCATAATACTCAACCCCTTAATCCAAGCACCCACCTCGGGAAAGGTCGCAAATAGGAGGGCGATGTTTGTGAGCGCCCCTGTAGCTACAACCCAGGCAGTGTGTTGTTGTGTGGCAAGTAGGGCATCACGGGCGGCTAGAATGGCGTTTTGCGGGTTAGGGGGGTGGAGCGGTGGAGGAAGTAAGTTGGTACCATCGAGGCCGGAGGTGCCTGAGAATGAGACATTCAGTAAACGCCCAGGCATGCTCGCATGGGCTCGGCCCGTGCCTTCGTAGACATATTATATAGGCAAGAACCCCCACGAACCATGAATGTCCTCTGCAAACCCCTTTCTTCTACTACCACAAAAGGGCCCCTCAGACCCCATATGCACACCCACATCCCCGCCCTTCCCAACAGCAGTCAGGACACTTCTCGCGTTGGCTGTCGTGCGAGATATCGGTGCGTTGCCGTAGACCGTGCTGATACCAAGCAAGTGCAGGGCTGGGTGATGGGTCGCGATAAGGATGGCAAAGGCGTCCTATTTTCGGGTCTTCCTGTGAGACGGGTCTGAGGAACGTTTGTCATCTTTTTTATGGAGGGGTTGGTACATCGTGTCCTGAGATGTGGTAGAGTTAGCATAATCCGTTTTACAAGAAAGAGAGGAACGGGGGCGCGCCTGGATCGCAGTCAAGCCAGAGAGGGGTACGGGAGCGCTCCTGTTGTTGTGTCGACATCTGGGACTAGCTCCGTTTCCCATAGGAAATGGCCCGTTCGCGTTGCTGTAAGTAGGAGAGTTATTCACGGAATGATATCCTGTTGTTGGAGTTGTGGTACTGTCGGTGTTCCAAGGTGGTGGCGATGCTACAAGTCTTCCAGTGCTTATCGATAACGCCAACAGAGCGGTATATTCCTTCCCCCCGACGGACTTTTACAAACTATTTTACCGCTTCGTAACAGTCAATCAACAGGCACAAATCGACGCCAATACCTCACAACAACCTGCTCTTTCTCTCATTCTTGGGCTTGATTATCCTGGATCGCCACTCCGTCTTCCCACGTCAACCAATGGACAGGTGCTCAGCTCACATGCAGGATGGGAAGGGATTTGAGTTTATGGAGGGGATTTCGTTTCGATTTACTAGGGGGGCAAGTCGTCCCTGTTTCATTCGTCGGGTGACGTGTTTCTGTCCATCAGAGGAGACTTATCTGTTCTGCCGGGAAGAGCTCATTTTGCTGGGAAGGGCGCACGCCTTTCGAACACACTAGTGTTCTGTAACAACCCCCGTGCTAGTGTATATAGTGTATAGAGGTTTGTTTATACCGTTCGGCCTCCTCAACCAGCTACATATCTCGAATACACACGAAATAAAAGAAGAGGGGCAGGGGTACGCCGGGATCCAGAAACTCGACAACAAGAAGCGCCATACGCTAGGGCATTAAGGGCCGCCCTATTAAGCCTTTAGCCCATACGGAAACGCCATCATTACTAGCGCCACTAAACGTTATTAATTCAAAAGAACAAAGAAAAAAGTGCGCGATGCAGAAGGATATACAACGCCGTCAACCACGAGATTTCCTCGCCAACAGTCTCCCGGGATGCTGTACACTCTTCCAAGTCCCCTCAAACCCACTCTCCTGGAACCTCCTCCCCACAACCGCCAAATCTCTGTGGTTTCCACGAACTACCCCCTCCAACCCGCCCCCAACGTTCTCCAATTCCCCCATTACCTCCCCAATCACCCCAGCTAGTCGCCCTAAATCCACTTTAGTAGCCGGACCGTCAAGGGAATCGGCGGCGGGCCGTAGGGTGTTGTTTTGGATATCATTGAGAGTTGCCGCGGTGGTGTTTAGGGTGTTCTGGAGTTTACCGTTGATCGCGTAGAGGGCACACAGGGCTTCTAGGAGGACTTGGGGTTCTGGCTTTTTGGACTCCATTGAGACGGGTTGGCGGGGCGGGGTCCTACTGCCGCTGCTGCTGCCGCTGCTGCTGCCACTGCTGCTACCGCTGCTACTACCGCTGCTGCTGCTGCCGCTGCTGCTACCACTGCTGCTACCACTGCTGCTGCCGCTACTACTGCCACTGCTGCTGCTGCCGCTGCCGCTGCTGCTGTCGGTGTCCATTGGCTCGTCGGCGTTAAGGGGATCTCCACCATCGCCCGAATGCTGCGATATTATAACAGAGGGTTTATTATCGACTGGAGACGGCCCCGAGAGCCTGTCCACCGGCTTCATGCCCTCCGCCGCCGTCTTAATCCTCTTGGCATCTGAGGCCCGGCTTTTCTTCAACCCAGGTCTCTCAATGTCTATAAACACTGTTGACTTATCAAATAGTAGGTGCACCGCCTCGCCGCAAAAGGCGTATCCTCTAAACCGATAGATACGCCCAAACTCGTCAACAGCCGGGGGCCCCGTCCGAGGTCTCCCCCTACGAATATTTGAATCGCCGACGAAATCGAAACGACAGAGTGTTTTGAGTGCTACGTTGGGGACTCCTTCGAGGATCAGGCGCGCACATATCTGGTCGGTGAAGCGGCAATTGCGGGGGAGGCTTGAGTAGTTGCCCTTGCTAAATTTGACGGTGTTGTCGGAGAAGAGAGGGTAGAGCTCAGCGAGAGAGGTATCGAACGGGGGGTAATTGGGCACCCAAGCTGGAGGAACAAAGTCCAGTCGGCTTACAACCGAGAGATCGAGCAGCATCTCGATGGAGCTACGGACAATTGTCGTTGGTGTCGTTCCTTGACACGCGAATATCGAGATTAGGGTACGCGTAGTCACGTGTGAGCTAAAATGCGAGTATCAAACCCCATCCGAGTTAGTTAAATCGAGTATTAGGGAACATACGCTGGGTTATTTACATCTGTTGTTTCTCGTCCCAAGGCTCTTAGGTGACTCAGCCGTGCAAACAAAGGAGACCAAAAAGTCTGCCAACGGAGGATATCATCAATCATTCGCATCTGCGTAACGAAGGAAAAATATATGCTAGTTACGGCATTCAGCTCGTGGGACGAGAAAAGGTGCATGAGGTAGAATGCCGTATCCTGATGTAACATGCGGGGGACGAGTGAAAATAAAACAAGAGGGATTTCCCCCTTCATGCTCCTGTGCTTCCAACCACATATCGGCAAACCACCACCTCATGATGATACAGATACAAATCCCTCACCAGTCCCAAACCCTTCCTCCTCCCGCTCCCTGCTGCTCGTCAGTAATCGGACCGACGAGCCAGGCAGGGTACGATCTGGTATATCTCTCTTCAGGTCCCTCACTTCTCCATTTTCTGTCCCCAATAGCTTTGGCAACACGTCCGATGCCCTTCTTGTGAGTTCCTCTAGCTGGGCTACGGGGTCCTACACCATCCTCAAGGAGAACGATGAGCATGGCCCAAGATATGCTCATGATGAGGAACCAGAGGCCGCCATGACTCACCCAGTCATCTTGTTCCGGTACTCCTTCCGCAGTCGGTAGTTTGCCCTCCTCGTCCCTCTCTGTACTCCAGAAGTTTGGTCGCCGTACAGGCGCCGGCGTGACTGGGAGACTTGGCCTTTCAATTTCACTGGGAAAGTCGGTGATGCGGTTGCTGGCTCTTCTACTAGCGCTCGTGGTGTTGCCACTAGAGGTCACATCACCCACTAAGACCTGCACCTTGCCGTGCCGCGTCTGCCGGAGGCTCGTGATAAACCGGTCAATGTCGGGTATCTCATCCCAAGCGTTCGAGCGCCGATAGGTCTCCCAGGGCTCTATCGGTGGAACGAATGAAGTGGGTGAAATAGTGGTTTGATCTGTGACCAGATCAGTGACCAGATCAGTGACCGGATCGGTAACAAAACCAGTCCCCTGGTCGGTGACCGTGCTGTCATCGGTGGTTGTCACCCCGGCCCCGCTCTGGGGAGGGCTCTGCGTGTCTTCGGGGAAGACACGGCTTGCCGGGGGGGCGGTCTCCTCCCAAGGGAAGAGCGGCTTAAGGGGTTCATCTGCTGGAGCTAACTCAGGAATCTGGTACCACAAGCCTTTGGGTGGTGGTGCTGGAGGTGGAGCAACGAAAAGGCCACCGTCTTGAGACATGGTATATACTGGATGCTGGAGGTTGGCTGCCTCGGGTCTAGAATCAAGAGGTGGTGGGAATCTACTATTATCAGATTCGTAACGCCAAGTTTGAGTAGATCTGTCTTACCTAGCAGGATCCCAGTTCTGTACCGGGGGGGAAAATGGTCGTTGTTCCGGAGGATTGCCACTCTCTAGGTCGTGCGTTTGCCCTTCTTGATCAAGTGCGCACTCTCCCCGATTGTGGGTTTGTTCCTTATTGCGGGTTTGTTCCCGATTGTCGGTTTGCTTCTGATTGTGGATTTGCTCAGCCGGGGCCGAGGCTTGTGTTCCGCCGGGCTGAGAGTCTCCAAACCCCAGGTGCGAAGGTTCTTCCATCGTTAGTGGCTCCTGGGGCTTCCACAGGGTTTCTGGAATCTCCGGCTCTGTCCTTTCAATCTCTATCTTTTCGGACTTCTTGGTATCCTTGGCCTTTGGTAACTCAGACGAAGAAAATCCATAACTATCCCGAGATACTTCTCCTTTCACATATTGCTGGACAGTGTATGCCGGCGGTATAGACGCTTGCCCTGCGTAATAGTCGGTAGTCTGTATGAACGTAGTTAGCAAATCATCCCGAACTACCACGAGTGAGTCAACCTACCGGCGCCCTATAATGCCGGTCATAAACCGACCACCATCTCCCTAAAAGCTCATCGTAAGACTCAGACCCTTCCTTTCCGGGATCCCTGCCGCGCATCCATGGCTTCTCCGCCCCGATAAAATGCACCATCGATACGTTCGACCCAAAATGCCGAAACGCAGGTAGATATTGGTAGTTCCCAGACGGTGTCACATTATAAGTGAACGAAATCCGCTGCCAATTCCGGAAATGCGTGTTCAACAGGCCCTGATCTGCTCCATCAAATGAGATCCCTCGCTGTGCTAGCGCAAGAAGTGAGTAGAAATCCGCCATATTGGGTTTGAACACCATGACACCACTATTGAAACAGTCGGGCCACCCAATATCTGGCGCTGCAGCGAAATTGACGTCGAGATCAAACAGTTCATCCGGAGCGCGTGTAGCAACAGCATCGGCGTCGATATAGACGATCTTCCGGAACTGGAGTAACCGCCACAGGTATATCTTGGTAAAGGACGATACAAGATCAGGCCGATCCATTAGGTACAGATTCGCGGGGGTCTTGTTGGTGAGACGCTCAACAGGGATGACATAGTCATAAAGTTTCTATCCATATCAGAACCAATTCCTAACAAGGCGAGACCACCATACCTTCAGTTCCGCAATCGATGAAGCTTGCAGGCTATCCATGACAACAGCAATGGCAAGCTTCTTCTTGGTTCCCGCATCTCGTAACGAATGGCCCAAAACCAACGCACCTGCAGTAGTCAGTCAAATGCCACCAGACCAGAGTCCTCAAAACCTTACCAGGCAAGTAATTATCACTTGTCAGGAGCTTCACCCATCCATCAGCATCACCACAAACTCAGTGCCAGATTCTATCGGGACCACAAACCGTGCAATATGCATCCTCCTTGCCTTCAACCGCCATTATCCAGATATCAGCGACACGCCCCAAGCCAGCTCCAAGGAACAATGAAGCTGCGCTCTGATGTGCACGGCTATAGCAATGTGCTCGAAGGGCGGAGGAGTAGGTGATGGTCGGTGGTGGAGCTGTGGTGCTGGTAAAGCAACGTGGAGATCACCTTCTGTTCCCCGCCTTTTCCTTCCCTGCCTCCCACTTTTTACTTTTCCCAACCCAACTACTCTATATGCCGCTTTTCCGCTATTGCCATCAGGAAGCAAACACGCCAAAACAAACAATGCTCTAGTGTTACAACGACGCAGTTGGGCCGTGAGGAATCATCATCAGCAAAGACCGATGATGGCTAGATTTCACTATTGCAACGGCCCGAGCAGCATGTCCCGCGCCGCACGGCATGGAAATTACGTAGCGAGCCCCACTTGTTTTAGCTGCAGCACCAGCTCCTGGTCACATGGCCCCAATGTCGCGCAGAAGACAGTTCTGGTAATGCACGTAATGCATCCTACAGAGTACTTAGGGACTTGGGGGTAGTACAGGGAACAACAAGTCTTACTTCGCTCTAGTCCATCCAATTGGGTTGTATTTTTTATATCCCCATCTTGTTGGCCATCCCCCGAATCGCCAGACACTGCAGGTGTCCATCCCTACCAGCAGGAAAGAAAAAAAATAATAGTCTCCCGGGAGAGGGTGGGGGGAGACATCCTCGCATGCTATGCTGTCGAGGCTGGAGAAGTAAATACTGGAATACAAAAGGCCGTGAGGCATTACGATAGGGGCATTGTCCAAGGGGACGCAATATGGACATTCGAATGAAAAAAAATGAAAAAAATTTTGAAGAATAAAAACACTGCTGTAATCTATAAGAGAAATGCAGGTTCTAAGGAGGCGCCCGAGTGGGGTAATGGACAACACAATGTTTACCATATTAAATTTACAAAGAATTGAAAAAGGGAGGCCATATTAAACGTCTTCCACGAATTTCGATGCCTTCGAGCCATCTTCAGATGGATGCGAGCGCCCTAACCCATCCCGAAACGGTCTCGGCAGTCGACCTCCAGGCGAAGCTTCCGTAGGACTTCGAGTAGGAGTGTGACTACGCTCTGGCGTCCTCGCTGGGCTCGGGCGCATAATAACTCGTTCGCCACTACCTCCAATAGCTTCCAGGCTCCGAAAACGAGCGGACGGTCCGGCGCCATAAGGATCGCTTGGGCTACCAAGAGTCTCCTTTTCGTAGCCACCACCAAAACCGTCGCCACCGCCGCCGCCTAAAACAGGTGGGATCTTTCGTCCGGAGACCTTATAGAATCCCTTTTCGCTAGGTGGTGCCACAAGAGCGGTTTCTGGCTGCGGTATTATAGGTCGAAAGCGTTTTAGAATTCCACCCGATCCTCCAGAGAGAGACCATGTGCTTGTTCCCCCCGCTACGGCACCGCCTGACAGACGAGTGCGACTTGCAGGCCCACCAGCCAAGGCCGGGTCTAAGCTACGATTTCGGCGATTTTTCCGCTTTTTCGACCTGATGAATAAGAGCGCTAGGACCAAAATAAGGGCAACACCCGCCAGACCGCCAACAAGACCCCCTATGACAGCTGGCTTCTGAATACTTAGGCCTGTCCCAGAGCCAATTCCCGCCCCTGCTGTGGATGTACTACTCGGGGTAGATGTTGCATGCCCCCCACCTTGAGGACCGCCAGAGGATGGAAGATAGCTGGAAAATGTAGTCTCTGTCGAGCTAGTGGTGGAAATTTCTGTTGATGTGGTGGAAGCTGTGGAAGTAGTGGAAGTCGCTGTCGAGTTTAACAAAGAAGTAAAAGTTCCAGTAGTGGAATTAAGAAACGATGTAGTAGTGCCTCCGGAAAGCCCTATATACGTTTGTATCAGCGACAGCACTCATACACTGCAGAAGAAAACGCCCACCTGTACTGGTCGCTGTATTGGTCGAGTTCCCAAATGAAGAAAAGCCGCTAGAAACTGTAAAAAAGGGCGTCGTCGACGCTGTCGGTACAGGCGGGGGAGTGAGGTCAGTTGGGAATGGTGGGACAGCGGGGGGGGTCAGGTCGGAAGGGAAGGGGGGAACGGTCGGCACAGTTGGTAGTTGAGGAGTAGGATCGGGCGGTACTGTCGACAAGGCGACGACAGCTAAGGTGTTCCCCGCATCGTCTATGACCTGCTGTTCTATAACGACAACAGTCTCTGCAACGGTGGTCTCTGTTGGCGTTGCCGGCGAATCCTGAGCATAGCGTCGATGTAGCCCCCAATGTCGAACCTCAGCAATTCGATTGGTCGAAGCTCTTCTCGTTGTATGTGTTGGAGGCCTCAATTCAACAGAACTAGCAGCGTGAAGTTTCATGAAACGAACGCCCATGCCTTCATCATCATCGGTGCTTGCCATGTGTGACTCGATGCCATCGTCGCCGCCCTTTGAATTGGCTCTAATTGCACCACTCTTCCGACCAGTCCGGAATAGCCTCTGCCTCTTTGGCGGCTGGTCCATCTTAAGGTACTGGTAGGACTACCAGTTTTGTGTCTGAGACGCTACTGATAGAAATGCATACACGTCGTTGGCAGGCCGTTAGGACAGTAAATGTCAAAGAATCACGGTCAACGGGTTCTCCACGAAGCCAGTCGTCGGTAGGTATTGTATTTTATGTGCGAAGGACTGTCTTGCAGACCGTTGTTTGGCTTAAAGAGCGTTGAGGTCGATACAAAGACGGACCAGGAAATGTGATTGGTTATTCAAAGGATCGTTCGGATGTCAAGTGCGTTGAGCAAAGTTAAGACGCGCTATTCGATAGCTGTGATGTTCTTCGGCTTAAAGGAGTGTAGGGTTTACTGGAAACCGAATGCAAGCTAGTTAGCAACAATTACCCAGGAAAGGTCAATTGCCGGATATATGGAAGCATGTCATCTCGAACCTAAAGTTTCGGAGGCCTCGCGGTTGATCTATCATCGAGATACCCTGGCTGGCCTGACTGGACTGCCTGGACTACCTGGACTGACGGTTGTGGGGCGACCTGACTTGGGCAAACTGGCTTGTGTAACGAGCGTGGGCAATCCAGATCTTTGCGACCGGCGTCTCATTCGTGCCGAGGGTGCTCTCTCTCAGACGCTCTCTCGCTGTTGTCGACGTCTTCCACCTCTGCACGGCAACAGCACGCACAAAAGGACGGGCAGAGAGACAGACGCTGGACGAGGGCACGCACCGTTGAAGAAGGCGACGGCGTGCTGAGTGAGGGCAAGCAGCCAACGCTCATCGGCAGATTTGATGGAGATGGGACGAATCGCGTCCCCTGTGTCCCTGGCAGGGATGACTGTGAACCGTCGGCTATTCCTGGAGAGGCAAACCAAACCACCCAAATCAACCAAATCAACCCAAACCAAACGTGCGGTGCAGCCACGGCGAATGGCTGAAACGAAATTGAATGAGTTAACGAAATTGGCTTCCCGCAGGCTCTGCCGCTGGTGGTGCACAGGCAGTCCACCTCATCAAACGATCGAGTCAATCAACCAGCCAGAACCAGAACCTCCGCCAGACGGCGTCATGGGGCTCACACGAGCAGCATCACGTCTCCAGCACTGGCTGGGCGGCGGGTTTAGACGGTTTTCTAGAGCGCTTCTCTTCATTACGATCGCCGTTGAGTCTTTGCTCACGACGCATCGTGGCCTACGGTTAGCCAAACGCAATCTCCGCTGCGAAGTGTTTGTTTTTCCCGCACAACCCTGCTGGTCCACAACCCGAGAAATGTCCGAGATGAACACTGGGATCTATGCACCCCGTATGTACGGAGAGTACTACAAGTAGTTGTAGAGCAAAGCTGCCCGGACCATTCTGGGGAAGGTGTGCTACATCTGTGCAACATTCTACGGCCCACGCAGAGTCCGGAATATATTATGTGCGTAGAGTACGCTGCTATATCGTATGCAGTGTTGCAGTGTTGCAGTGTTGCAGTGGTGCAGTGGTGCAGCGATGCACGCTCCACTACGCATATTATATTTCTATATTTCTATACAATATACGCCGTATGGGGCACAGCAGATACGACAGCGCACTGCACCAACCTCCCGCCATACTTTGTACTTGTTGTGTCTATAAGCACAACTACTGTACGATATTGTACTTGTGCATCGTACGTAAAGCAACCAGCGCCGCCGTACCATGTACAATATTGTACTACATAGTACACAGTATATCCCCCCCACAAACTCGTGCCAAGCCTAAACGGCTCGCCGGCATCATCCGTCGCACAGCCATTGCTAATACTACAGTGCACAGGACATGTACTCGTACAATATTTTACTTGGGGTCGGGGTAAGTCTCTGCCCACCTCCCATGCTCGCTTGTGTGGGCAGAGACTAAAAGTCAACACCCCCAAAGTACGATATTGTACCGTGAAGTCCTCCCTTGTTACTAATGAGTATTACCGTCCTGCACCCCACACGTCACGGGTTCGAGGGCAGCAAGAGCCAAACGAGTGTGTGTTTGGAGGAGTTATCTACTGAACTCTCTTATAAATTCGATAGAGTACTTGACAAGCACCGGTGCAATATACAGTACATACGTGGTCGGCACGGGCGGGTATGGGAGTTTCCAGTAATCTAGTGCAGAGTATGTCGTACTCACCGCGGAGTTGCAGCAGGCGAGTATACTGTGTATTTGTGTCCAGACCCTACAGTATCGAGGCGCACAGCCACGTAATCGCACCCTCGAGACACCCGAGTCAAATGTCCCATCGCAGAGGCGGCGGTCGCAGTGGCGGTCGCAGCGGCGGCCGAGATGGAGAAAAGTCTCGAGAAATCGTCGTCTCGAAAGCAGTGAGCTTCATCCTGCGGCACGGCGCCGAGAAAGAGGGTCTGCCACTCAACCCAGCTGGCTACGCCAGCGTGGAAAAGCTGGTAAGCGCTTCGCCCGTAGGACCGTGTGTGCGCCTCTGATAAACCATGCTAACGAGTCTAAAACACAGCTTGCATGGCAGCGGTTGAAGTCGCTGGGGGTCACGTTTGAGGAACTGCGGGCGGTGGTGGCAGGGAACGACAAGCAGCGATTTTCGCTGGTCCCGAACCCCGAATACAACACCCAACCGGGCGACGACGAACTGCCCGCACCAGACGACGATGACCCACCATCTGGTCGCGTGCCTCGACCTCAACTGCTGCCTCTTGACGCAAACCCCTCTGCCTGGCTCATCCGCGCCAACCAAGGCCACTCTATCGTCCTCGACTCCTCCTCCCTCCTCCAGCCTATAACCCTCGACTCCCCTTCCCTGCCCGAGGTAGTCCTCCATGGCACCTTCTACGGCACCTGGGACGCCATACTCACCAGTGGCGGAATGTCCAAAATGGACCGCAATCACATGCATTTCGCGGCCGGTGTGCCGGGCCAAGATGCCGGTGTCATCTCCGGCATGCGCGCAGACGCCCAAATACTGATATATATTGACATTCGGCGGGCGTTGGACGCAGGGCTACCGTTCTGGTTGAGCGACAACGGAGTCATCCTCACAGAGGGCAACGAGGAAGGCATGTTGCCCATGGAGTTTTTTGTAAAGGTCGTGGACAGGACGAGAGATAGAGTGCTATTTGAGGACGGGAAAGAAGTCCAAGAACTACCAAAACATTTGAAGGGCCGAGCTCCACCAAGAGGAAAAGGAAAACAGCGCAATGGGAAATCCGGGCTCCCTCCAAGCTCCCGCCGCGAAGACAATAACAAAGCCTAGAGTATAGAATAACTTTGTACGTGTACTCTGGGGCTCTATAAGGTTTTTTTTTTTTGGGTTTGGGGGTTTGGTTTTTTTGGTGGGGGGGGTTATATTTGAGGGAGGAGGGTGGTTGTTTCAAGAGGTTGCGTGGTAATCTTAGTTGCCGCCGTGTGGGGGGTTAGAAGTTTGTGGGGATAAACCTATTCCGTGTTGGTTGTTGGGCATGTTCCCCTCTTCCCGCCACGGAAATTATTAAATTGCTAGAGTACTAGAGTACTATAACTGCCGTGTAAAGATGTAAAGCTAAAAGAAAGAAAGAAATGTTTTGTGTGTGTATTACGGGAGAAGAGAGTAGCGTAGAGCAAAGCGGCGTATTCAAGAATATATTTACCTTTTTCCTTTTTTCTCTTTTCTTTTATTTTTTGTATTTCACCTCACTCCACTCCACTCCACTCTACTTTATTTATTTATTTATTCATCTATGTACATGTACCTACTACTTATCTATTTACCTATTTATTTATCCACGCACCCACTTACCTATTTACCTATTTATTCATCCACGCACCCACTTATCTACTTGCCTATTTATTTACTCATCCATTCCCATTCCTCAATCCGCCACGTACTCCAAAGTTACCCGCCTAGTTGTGGTGGTGGGGATAATCCCAAACCCAACTCCTCGGGTCTTGTGCTGGAGATGTGGGTTGTAGGTATATATATATATACATACGGAACGATGGGTGGGGTGTTGGGAGGGTGTGGGAGGAAGAGAGGAGAGGAGAAGGGAGGAGTTTCATTTTCGTTTCGCGCCCCCCTTTTTATTATCCTATATTCCAACTTTGTTGCTTATTTGGGGGAGGAATATATATATATAAATATATATCAAAGATGTAATATGGCTTATCTATCTGTCTTTTTTTTAAATAAATCAAAACTATCCTTTGAAAATAACCATTTAATCGATCCATCTAAATGGGCCCTTTTTTGGGTTGGTAAGGGCAGCGCACGGCCTGTTTAACCCTCTCCATCTCAACGGCGTTCTTCTCATCATCAGTCGGTCTAAACACAGCACCCCTTTCATCTCCCAACATGCTCGGTCTCCTACACTACCGTATTGGGCCCTCTCCCCTCTCCATAGAGTCCTCATCGCTATCGCCTTGTGCCTGCCTACCTACTGTTTTCCCGGACGGGCCCTCGGTAGTTTCATTAGTTTCGTCTAGGGGCGGGGTCGTGACACTGGGAAGTACGTCAGGGACGCCATAGCTGCCACCGACGGATTCCATGGTAAATGGGCTGGCTGTGGGTGCGTCGAGGATTGAGAGTTCGCTCTCCGTGAAGTACTTTGGTAGTAGAAACGTACGGACTGGGATGAGCAGTAGGATGAACACTGGAAATCCAACAGCGGCGATTGTTTGGGTGATGGCAAATGTAGCACCAAATCCCAAGAGTTCGATTCCCAGGAATAGCCAAACCGCCGCGCGACGTTGAACGCGTTTGAGCGGGTCGCTAGCGGGGGTGTGAGAACGATCTCTAGCGAGGAACAATATCTTCTTGGTGATGCCATTAGCTTCGAGAGCTTGGATGCCCATGACGAAGAATAGTCCAGAGAGGACAGCCTCAGGGATAAGGTGTAAAACGACCAGTAGGGGGCCCGACATGGTGCCAAGGATCAAGAGGCCTTGGGCTAGGTTAGAGACACGTTGTTCGACGACATAGTCGACGACTGTTTCGGCTTTTCCCTTGTGCTCTTCGTTCGCATCAGTCCGCTGGCGTGTCACACACAGGGAGGTGGTATGGAACGGCGCCTGGGGGATGAGGCCATTAGGAAAGGGAAGGCCGAGAATGCCCCCTAGGCCTGTAGTAATTCCCAAGAGGAAAATGTCCCAGTGGAAGCCTGCAGGTTTCCGGAGGGGAAATTCAGTGCCTTGGGCAATGAGTGACGAAACTAGTGTTACTCGATTAGCCGTGGCACACGTCTAGACCTTAGGGTTGACCTCTACCGTTGTGGTCGAAGTAAAACAAAATCGTCAACAACACGGCGAACGGAAAAGCCATAAACACGTCGCCAACGCTGACATTCCAGAAATTGACGACCCATCCTCTATTGAGGGTAGGAGAAAAACTTTCGCTTGTGGGTAGAACTAGTAAGTTTACTTTCTCCATCTTGCCAATATGCACGAAGCCGGTGAAGAGACAAATCGTCAGCGGGGTCCCGTAATCCTTGATAAACACCCGAACGTAGTGCTGAAACAGAGAACTATTACCAACGACGCCACAAGCGTACGCGGTCATGAGCACCAGCAGCGAAACCACAATAGCGAGGTAGGCGGAGGTATCTCCGCGGGCGTACTGGCGAGTAAGAACTTGAATGCCCTTTTGGAGGTAGATAAAGGCGACGTAGAAGCCAAAGGTGTCGCAGGAAAACCGAGTGACATATTTGAGGGCATTGCAGGCATTTGTTATAGCTAGTACAAAATGCATAACCATAGACCATCTATTTATCTTGTCAGTGAGGCGCGAGCTCACCCGGAAATAAGGTCACCCACAGGCCAATCCAGCACATGAAAGCAACATAATCTGTGCGATGGGCGATTATGTCGTATACCGTACTGTTCAAGGATCAATACAAAACTCTGGATCCCACGTTTTACATGGTCTCCACTATAAGCCTTGTCGGCTTGACATACTAGTTGAACACGGTAATTGGCCCTGCACGGGGGATAAGTTGTCGGGACCAATGTTATTGTTGAAGCACCTACCCGTCACCCCAACAATCACGAGGGGCTGTGCCGCGAGAATAGCAAACACCCCAGCCCCGAGAACAGAAGCAAGGAGCACCTCATTAACCCCATAGGACATGCTGGTCTTTGAGAACCTGCCGTAACTTTTAGCGACTAGAAGAGACACAGTGCCATCACCTGGGAAACACACATGTCTAGTGAGAATGCCAGGGCCGGGAGGACACTGTCCATACAAACCGTTTAGTCAAAGTGATCCACCCTAACCTCTTGATATACGCCAACGGAAACAGCTCACTTAGCAAAATACATGTAGACTAAAATCCGCTATCATCAGTCTCGATCGATGCCACTCCCCCGTACACATGGAACAAACACACCGGTGCTCGGCACAACTCTATAGGTCCATGCATCCGTCCAATCGCTCAGATAGAACGGCGCCCTTCTCCTAACATCATTCACCATTCCCCTAAACAACCTAACGTGCCACCATTTCCCCTTCTTCATCGGCATCGTCGCTGGGCTAGACCGGGGGCGCTGAGCCTCATGGCTCAATCGCTCGAGACTTTCACTAGCCCCGCCAGCCCCGCCCAAAACATGCTTAGATTGCCATGGCCTTTTGGGCACAGAATGCGGGCGTTCCCGAGCAGAAGACCAGGAAGGACGGCGATTTCGGGGTGTCGATGGAGCTCGGTGCAAGAGTTCTACAGAGGGGCCGACTTCGGTGGTTGGAGGAAAGCTATTCGTTCCTGTTTGAGTCACCATTCTGTAGGTCAATCAGTTCACGTGGAGATTCTCGCGGGAAGAAGGTGGTGGTGTGGCAAGTATGCCCAGGTATAAATACTTTTTAGATGGTGGTACGAACGACGTGGTTGCGTAACGGGACCCCCGTCACCAACAACGGACTGCTAGAAACAGCAACGTACTACAATGTACTGAATCCAGGATCTCGGAAAAAAGCTTGTATTTAGGATTACGACTACGATTGCAAGGGCCTTGGTCTCCCGATCGGTTACATTATATACATATATATATATATACTGACGGGAAAACACGGTCCTGGACATTGATGTGCTTTTGCTGTGTTTTACACAGAAACGTCAACAGATATAATTGTCACCAGAACCCCTTTGCCACTCATTACAATACGCTTGTAACTGGAGATTTCTCGATCTAATTAATTTAGGTTTTCATCTTTCGTCTTGCCCTTCTACCCCTCCTACCTCCTACCTCCCTACCCTCCTCGATCTCCAACATTGCCTCCCTTTTCTTTTCGCCGACAACCTTCAGTGCATCCCTTACTACACGGCCTTCTAGGCTCACCCGCTCCTCTTTGTATTCTCCCATTTTCCTCCCCACTCGTTCCTCAATCGCCAACACAAGCTGTACATCCCGCTGTCCTACCAGCGTAACAGCCTCTCCCTTTCGGCCTGCTCGGGCTGTTCGGCCTACCCGATGAATGTAGTCATCAGCATCGCGAGGAACATCAAAGTTGATTACTAATGCGACTTCAGGGATATCGAGGCCGCGAGAAGCAACATCGGTCGCTACAAGTATGCGAGCTGCGGAAGCGCGAAAGCGTGCGAGGTTGTCGATGCGCTGCCGTTGTGGGAGTGCTGAATGAAGAGCCGTCACGCGGTGATCCAAGAGTCGCAACAGGTGAGTGAGGAGATTTGCAGTCGCGGTGCGGTTGCAGAATATGATGGCAGGTTTGGTGATGTTAGCTGGAGTCGTTAAGAGAACGTGCAGAAATGGCTCCCGGTGAGTGACGGGGGTCTGAATATATTTCTGGCTCAGCGCTGATGGGATGGCAAGCCGCTCAGTATCCACTTCGCAAACAAACACTTCGGCTCGGCCAGCGGGACGTGGAAGTGTCCTCAAGGCGTGAACTTCGGGGGTCAATGTTGCGGTAAACAGTAGAGTTTGCCGTTGAGTGGGGGGAGGAAGGGCAGAGAGACACTCCTCTACGTCCGGAAGCATGCTGCCTTCCCCAGCCGTAAGAAGGCGATCTGCTTCATCAAGGACGACGACCCGGGCGCGTCGAAGCCCGCATATTGTATCTTCTCCCGATGTACGAATATGATCGGCCAATCGACCAGGGGTGGCTATGACGACGTGAGGACGGCGCGAGAGTGCAAGAGCTTGTTCTCGCATATCAGCACCGCCGGTGACGAGGATCGGTTTCAGCGATTGTGGAGATGATATTGCTTTGAACTGCTCAAAAATCTGTAGGGCAAGCTCCCTGCCGGTTTGTAAATCAGCAATTGGGAAATAGTAAAGCGTCGTGATGGCCATCCACATACCTAGTAGGCGTAAGGACTACAGCAAATATTCCAATAGGATCTTCCGCCCACTTCTGCAGTATTGGAACTGCAAAGGCAACAGTCTTCCCCGTGCCAGTCCTACTACTGCCGATGCAGTCAATCCCTTCCAGTATCTTGGGTATGCATCCCCTCTGAACCCCAGATGGCCGTGTAATGGCCATAGCCGCGAGTGAGGAAACGAGCCATGGGTGCACGCCTAGAGAAGCAAAGTTGTCTTTCGGGTGTAGACTTGTAGTCCCCTCCGGGAATGCCTGAACGTCCGCCGTGGGACCGGTGCCGCTGTGTTCCCGAGAAAGAGTTGGCGTCGGAGTGGCGGCCTTCGAGAGAGTTGGGGACGCCCTCTTCCGTTTTTTGGATCGATTTGTGGGCACCATCCCGTTTGCCTCTGAAGTCGATGACATTTCCGGTCAACTGGTGCCCGACACGGGCGGCATACCTCGGTATCGAGTAAAAATAGCCAGATATTCTAACGTTCACAAAGGTACTCCGTAAGGCGTATGCAGTCGGATTAGCCGCCAGGCCAGCAAACCCTCCTCAGTGGGTCGAAGTGGGGGAACTACGCAGTAGCGGGAAATAGCTAAATAGCCCGCAACCGGCCAAAACCTCAATCTGATGGCAGAGCGTCACGGGAAAATAAGATGTTGGGCACTCGACACCCGTTCTGGACGCTGCAAGCTGCCCAGCCACGAAAGCCACAACTGAGGTCAGACTGCTGAAAAAAGATTCCCATCCCCACCTCCACGCTACATATACCGCGTGCAATACTGTACAATATACGACACAGTAAGGCCTGAAATTGGCCGCCCCTGAACCGCCTGTGTAACGAGGTGTCACCAACATGTTCATGCCTCGGGCCTAGAAACTGCACCCAGCAAATGGTTGCTGAGGGTCAGCCGCAGCCAAGGGGCTGCTCAGCGCGAGTGTCACAGAGACAGCTCCTCCTCCAGTCGAGCAGGCCAATGGCCGCCTGCATGACAGCGACTCGCTCCACTGTATAAAACATCGTTTCGGAAACGAACTGTTCTCTGCAAGCGCGGCGCCATCCAACGTAATTTCTCCGTCAGTGCAAAACGGCACGAAAATAACATCATCTCCTGCTGGTCCATACACCTCAACCGCATATAGGCGCTCTGGGGCTAGCGCTGTGCTAAAATAGAGCCTTCTCCCCTGTGGCTTAGCTCCGGTAGTATAGCGTAGGACGGAGTAGATGCACATTGCTTTGATCAGACAACGAGCGGCGGCAAAGCGAAGTATCCCCAAATCCCCGGGTCTTGGCCTGGTGAGCCACTCCTCCGACATCATCCCCACCGTCCTCGCCCTGCGCAGCCTTTAAGTTGTCTGCCACACGCGCAATCGTGCCTGCTTTGATACTGGCCGCAGGCTCGAAGCTCGTCCGTCTATCGTGTCCTGAGGCTGCCCTCGCTAGTTGCAACACAAGGAACACCACCGGCCTTCATCCCACCGGGTCTCGCAGGAGCAACAACCAACATCGCCCGGCATCTTCTCCTTCGGTCATCGTTTCATCACTGACACTCGCCTACCCTGGTGATCTGCCCCAAGTCACGCTGCCTCACATTCCCTTAATCGACGCATTCGCCCGAGGGAAGTTATCTCTGGTCCACTGTCCGCGAGGCCGACGTCAGGAGGTTGGATTTCTCAACACTACGTCTTACACGTGGTCGTCCACTTCACGCCGTCAAGTCCTCTGGCGGGTACGGTCCCGTGGATCCCCGCGCCATAGCTGCAGATAGTTGACACAATAACAGGCTCACAGTAGATGATCCCCACTACACGATTTCTTCCAAGTACGTGTGCTCTCGGAATCGTGTTTCGGATACCTACCAGTTACTCCCGCTTCTACTCCACAAAAGGCATTCATGGGCTGACATCCGCGTTCTTACGATAGCGCCATAACACAACCAGGCTGAACGGACAGAAACTACAAAGCCAGAACAAGCTGTAGTCTGTCGTCTGACCTGTGTAGGGACATTCGAACCTCTCCCTCCTTATATACACAAGGCGCAAGCTAGACGTCTAACCCAGGTCTGTCGGCTCTACGGTCAGCTCTGGGTGAAGCTCTGCTCCTATCTCTACGTCGACCCTCCATACTGCACAATGAATTCCACAACTCCTCTCCTTCGGCCGCCAATACCGGGCAATAGGACTGGTAGTGGTAGCCGAACACCTCGACTTGGATTGGCCATCCCCCCTTCACCAAGTGCAAGACCTGTGAACACCGATTCGAACGTTCCGACACTAAATACGCAGCCGCAGCGACCTGGTCCACCTCAACTGAAGTTAGCAACGCCCCACGGCAGCAACAGTACACCATACGAGCAAATCGGGAATGGCAGACTGCCCCCTCAGCCTCTGGGGGCAATCTCTGCCAGTGTTGGAAGCGAAGGGAGCCACTCGAGGACAAGTAGTTTCACGACGCTAGAGGGTCGAGCAAGTGTGCCGACTTCGGCTGCGTCCCAATACTCGGCTCTGTCGTTCGCAATGGGTCTCCGTCAACCAGTGCAACGTCAAGAGTCACCAGACCCTCAGTCCGCTGCTGGATCTATGTATTCTGACCGGGGAGGAAGTGAGGGAGGGGCACCGGGCATGGAGAGGGATAACAGCATGAATGGCCTGCCCGACATCGATGAGTTGAGTCTGGAGAAGGGTAGGAACTTAGATGTCGAAGACCTCGACGATGATGGGTGGAGGGTAGCTAGTAGCGAGAAGAGGGTTATTGAGCTTGGAAGTTTGGGTGAAGGGGCTGGTGGAGCTGTTACAAGGTGTAAACTAAGAGGTGGGAAAACCGTATTTGCGCTAAAGGTGAACCACCTCCGCAAGGCAGCGCCTTAAAATCAACCTTCGCCTAACTTTTTATTCCACCAGATAATCACGACAGACCCGAATCCAGAAGTCAAGAAGCAGATTATGCGGGAACTCCATTTCAACAAGGATTGTGCTTCGGAATATATATGCAAGTACTATGGGGCTTTTATCGATCATTCAAGTGGTACCATATCTATCGCGATGGAGTTTTGTGAGGGAGGAAGCCTAGACAGCGTGTACCGAGAAGTGAAACGGCTGGGTGGAAGGGCCGGCGAGAAAGTCCTTGGGAAAGTAGCCTGCGGTGTCTTGAATGGTCTAACGTATCTTCATGGCCAAAAGATCATACATCGAGGTATTAATAGCTAACCTTAGCTTTATGGTAGGCGTGGCTAACGCGAGCAAACAGACATCAAGCCTTCAAACATTCTCCTCTGCCGAAACGGACAGGTCAAGCTATGCGATTTCGGTGTCTCGGGCGAATTCGGTACCAAAGGGGACGCCAACACCTTCATAGGAACCTCGTATTATATGGCGCCCGAACGAATCACCGGCCAATCCTATACTATCACATCTGACGTCTGGTCCCTAGGTGTGACACTACTCGAAGTTGCGCAAAACCGATTCCCATTTCCCGCTGATGGCAAAGGCGAGGTACAGCCTCGTGCAGGCCTGATCGACTTGTTGACGTATATCGTACGCCAGCCAATTCCAAAGCTGAAAGACGAGCCAGAGCAGGATATTAGGTGGAGCGACAACTTCAAGGCCTTCATTGACTACTGGTATGGATCCCTTCGTTTAGTGCGTGTTTTAAAGGGGAAGCTGTAAGCTAACATTTTTCGTGATAATTGTTAGTCTGGAGAAGGATGGGGGTAGGCGGGCGACACCGTGGCGGATGCTTGAACACCCGTGGATAATAGAGATAAATAACAAGAGAGTCAACATGCAGTTGTTCCTTTCCACTGTGTGGGATTGGAAGGAATGAAACCCTACTACAGCAATTGGGTCACCGAAAAACCTGCAGGCAGATATTGCGAGACGGCTGCAATCGCACAAGCTAGAACCTTCAATATCTGGAATGTTTTGGTACACGCTCACATGTTTCTTATCGATTTTTGCTTTGCTGGCATAAGACCGGTGTTGTGTTTTATACAGCGGAAAACTTCATCAGTGGGAGGTCAAAAGAAAGAGGAAAAAAAATTTAGCCATGGTATTTCGATCTCAGACATATAACACGAAGTCTTTCGTAGGGTAGGGATCCGTAGTTCGTTAGACTCGCAGCGCGGGGCATTTTCTTTTCTTTTTTTTCTTTTTTTTATATCCTTCTCCCTTCCCTTACTTTTCTTATCGTCTTATCTATTGCTTTTCTGCCATCCTCCTATCTTGAGCGGATTGGATGCACAAAGGCATTTATTTATCGCGATGAAAATATCTAAGGCTGGGAAATTTATATTTTGGGAAGGGCGGTAGAGTGGTTCGATGGTTGGGAGGAAAGAAGGAGATTTTTATCCCTATATTTTAACTCGAGCGATCCGAAGTTATATTCAAGTGGACGGATGGACGGACGGAAACCATAGATGGGAATCTCTCCTCATTTTTTTTTTCCTTCTCCTTCCCTCCCTCGATCCTAACAACGGAAATAAAATAAAAAACTAAAAAATACGAAAAATACAGGTAGCTCCGTAGTGGTATAACAGGTAAAACTCGCTATGCGCAAGACACCGGTGACAATTCCACTGTGAAGAGTTATGTAGGGGGATAAAATGGGCTTTCATTATCGCCCTTTTCGGGGAATGGATTGGGAGCGCTCGTTTGTCAGGGAGTCGCGATGAGTTTTTTTTTTTTTTCCCTTTTCTGTTTCGCGAATACTGGGGTAGGCAGCGGATGGGGAGGAGGAAGGCCCCTCCACAAGTATTTCTTGGGGTTTTCCGCTGTGTCTTGGGAGCTTTTATTGTCTTGGGGGGGGAATTTCTTGGAGCTGAGAGCTTGGCTTTGGCCGGCGGAAGGAAGGAACCCAAGACACAGAGAGGGGGAACGTCTGGGCAAAGTCTTGGTAAAGTCTTGGAAAAAATGTGGATGGGAGGCTTTTGAGGGGGGGGGAATGCGCCAGCAACGTGCAGCTGACGGCAACACCCGTTTGTGTAGTACAGGACGGTACAGTACAGGACTAGAGTACAGAACAGAGAAAAAAAAAGGGCGATGCTTGTCTGGTGAAGAAAATATCTCGGGACTCTGGACGGCTTGGCGGCGTTACTGCGTGGATGAGGGAGCCCGCCCTGTTCTGCGTGCGGGGCCTTTTGTTTCGTACGGGAGTCGGTGGGCCGGAAGCCTGCCGCGCAGCACAAACGGAGGCGGTGGGTCTCGTGATGCGCCCGGCCGACGTCCCTCTCGCGCGGCAGAAGGGACGTAGCAGCAGCAGCAGCACTAGTAGCAGTAGTTAGTAACGTCAGCAGTAGTCGTAGTAGTCGTAGTAGTAAGTAGTAGCAGCAGCTGTCAGAGTACCGCCATCGCTGCTCCTCCCAGCTGGTGGACGTGATCGAGAACGCGCGCCGCCAAGCCCATGCCAAGCCCATGCCAAGCTCCCCATCGCCCAAAGGAGACTGGGCACACGCACGACCGGGGCTTCGTGTGGATCTGGTGGGTCTGGGGCTTGTGGGAATTCGACTTCCTCTTCGCTTTGTCGTGGTGGCGACCGTGGGATTGGCTGGGACACGCCCCCCTCCCAGCATTATTTATGCCCTGAGTGTTACTTACCCGCCCCGATGCGGTCAAAGCCTGGGCGAACCATCTCGTAACTGGTGTGCTGCCAGAAGACAGATATCGTCCGGAGAGGGGCTGTGCTCTGCTGCCTTTTGGTGGCCAAGATTCCGCTGCCCATCGTTGCCCTCGCTGGTCTCGGCGCCCCGGCCAATATTGCTGCCCACCCCCGCTGCATTTCTCCTCTTCAACTTCTCTCCTTAACACTACTCCAGCAGCCATCTTAACCCCCCCTCTCCCAAAGACACAATCTTGTCCGCCTTCTGCGTCAGAACCCGCTGCATCGTGGTTGTCCGTGAGGAGCACTCTTGTTTCATTCTTCCTGTCGCTCTTCGAGCGCCAAGACTGCCGCCCAGTCTCCACTTGTGTGGCCAAGACACCCCGACTACCCGCAAATGTCTGCTCCTGAACAGCAACAGTCTCTCCCTGCTCCTGTCGCCGCCGAGCCTCAGCATGCTACGCAACAGGTAGCAAAGGACGAGTTTCTACAGTGCCAGTGGAGTGGATGTGGGGAGCGCACGTCTACCCCAGAGCAGCTCTATGTGCGTCAGCCTGAATCCCCCGACGCGAGAATTCGCGACCGACGAGCTCGGACAGAGTCTAATCATAACACAGGACCATATTTGCGAACGCCATGTAGGCCGCAAGAGCACGAATAACTTGAACTTGACCTGCGCTTGGGGCACCTGTCGCACGACAACTGTAAAGCGTGATCATATCACTTCGCACATCCGCGTCCATGTGCCCTTGAAGCCGCACAAGTGCGATTTCTGCGGCAAGGCCTTCAAGCGACCGCAGGATCTCAAAAAACACGTTAAGGTGCGTTGCACGCCAGCTTGCTCTCCCCCATCAATGTTGTTGTTTACCTCCAAGAGCCTCCTTCGTCATTGTCTTGGTGCCTTGAACTGATTTCTTGGGTCGTGCCACGCCTTGGCTTGGCACTCTTCTTTGTCCAGACCCACGCCGATGATTCAATTATCCTTCGATCGCCAGAGCCCGGCAGCAGCAACCGCCGTCGAGGTGGAAACGACCCAAACAGCGGGTATAGGCCTCCGGATGGCCGTAGTATGTTTTACACCCATGCATCTCTAGCAGTTGGCGAGCAAGTTTCTCTAAAAAAAACCCCACTAACTCTCCTTTGAGCAGTTGTTCACGACCTCCAAGCTCTCGCAGCTACCGCCACGGGCTACACGTATCCAGACACCCACAATGGCGGAGGCGTGGCCTATGGCCACGGCCATCCTGCAGACAGTGGTGCTCATGGCTATTACACGTCTCAGCAGTCCTCGTCGTCTTACGGACCCGTGTACTACGCCGTCAGCCACGGTGGGGATATGAACAATTCAGCGGCCATGGAAACCAGGAAGCGTACCTTTGACGCCATCAATGAGTTTTTCGGAGAAGCGAAACGTCGTTCAATCGACCCGAACTCTTATTCTGATCTTGCGCCCCGTCTCCAAGCGCTCCAAGCAGTGGTCCCTCTCATTGCTAATCACGGTCCTAGCGAATACCAGCCTGGCCAAATGATGGTAGCAGCAGCCAGTAGTGGACCATCCCAACTGCCTCACCCGCACTACGCCTTGCCGATTCCGAATATTAGAACGAAGCGTGAGCTCGTTGACATTGACTCCTTTTTGGATCAAGTATCAAACTCTGTCTACGAAAATTCCAACCATGCTGCGGCCGCTGGTGTACACCAGCCAGGTAGCCATTACACTCCGATCGGAATCAATTACCGCCCAAGCCAATCCCCACCACAGGCACACCAAGGCCCCAATCAACAAACGGAGTCTTCTTCTCATGCAACCGCAACTACTTCCGGACCTCACCACATGGCAGCTACCACTTCCACGTCCAACCAGGGTACCCCGGCTTTAACGCCACCGTCTACCACGATATCCTACTCATCTACACATTCCCCGACATCTTTGCCATCAATGCATCACATGTCCCCTCACCCTCGCACAACTGTCGCAAACATGTATCCCAATCTTCCGGCCGTCAGCACCTCCGCTGAGGTCTCTTCTGGATATCCCGCGCCAGCTAGTACCGCGCCAACGTCTGCCCTAGGCACTGTGTTTGAGAACGACGAGCGTCGCCGATTCTCTGGTAGTATGCTACAGAAATCTGCTCGCCCGCATAATGACGAGGATATGGATACATCTGACGATTCCGGATCTCATTCCACATCCCCATTCCATCAGACGGCACGCAGGAGTAGCGCACACGAGTCTCTTGCTCGCAAAGTCAAGAGTGTCGAGATCTCTTCCGCTCTCATCGACCCTGCTCTCTCTGGACTCGGCTCCCCCACTAGCGTGCAATCGGATACCGCTGATGACGCGCAGGCTGACAAGGCATATGCAATTTGGGTCGAAAACATCCGCGTGGTCGAGGCTCTCAAGCGGCTCGTTGAAGCACGTCTGGCCAATCACGATTACGAAGACGAAGACGAGCAAATGGCCGAACCCGAGATCAAGACTGAAGAGCGCGAGATGACCGAGGCTGAGAAGGATGCAGAAAGTCTCTACCCTGTTCTCCGTGCTGTCGCTGCCGCTTCTTAGGCGATCCCATGTTTCTATGAATTATGAAAAACCCCCACGCCTCTCCGTTTTTTGTTGCAAGTTTCCCCTACTCTTGCGCATCTGGCTTAGTGTAGTGCTACCTACTAAAGTCGATATGACTTAATACTTTGGCGTATACGCGGTTCCCATCGTGCGTGACTTTCTCTTTGTAGCAGGTGGAATACCCACATCGCGTGAGCTTCTTTCTGCTATTATTATTCTACTTGTCAATAGGGAAAAAAGGGGGGGTGTTGATTCTAACTCTTTTTTTCTTTCTTTTTTTTTCCAGTATATCAAAAAAAAAAAAGCACTCACAAACTAAAGAGTGCGGTGGAACTGCTTTTCATCCGCCTAATTGTTTCCAAGGGCGAGAGTTTAGCTTTTTCTTTTTTTTTCCCCTTCCCCTCCACTTTTCACCTTTTTTTTTTAAAAAAAAAAAAAGGTTTTTCTTTCTTTTCTTCTCTCTTTCTCTCTTTTGGGGCCACACATTCTCTCTCTCCGCTGTCCCATTAAAAAATGATAAAAATAAAATAAAAAATAAAAAATAAAAAAAACCTTTAAAATTCCACCCCCTTTTTTTTTTCCCCAAAGAATTTTTTAGATCAATAAATAAATTAAAAAAAAAAAAAAAAACTCGAAAAAGGAAGACCAAACCCTCCAAATTTGATCCTAGACCACCCCTCCCTCCTCTCCCCTTAATTACCATCACCATCACCACCACCACCACGACCCCCCCTAACAAAGATCTCCCCTTTCCCCCCC